>CATNUR010000089.1:0-73581 GCA_951213105.1 Amaurobius ferox
TATATATATATATATATATATATATATATAATATATATATATATATATATATATATATATATATATATATATATATATATATATATATATAATATATATATATATATATATATATATATATATATATATATATATATATTAATGTTATATATATTATATATATATATATAATATATGTATATTATATATATATATACATACATATATATATATATATATATATCTTTATATTTCACAAAAAAAAAATCCATAAATATCAAATTAGTGAGATTTTACATTCTACGGCATAAATATACCTTTAAATCGGTATACAACAATTAAAGTTTATTTAGACCTTCAGATCTATAATTGTTATATTAGATCCATTTCTGTGACGGATAAAACTGAGTGTAAATGTATATTGTTGGCAACCCACTTAAAGCTGTAAGTCACAGACAATTTATCTCATGTGTGTACAAAAAATAATAATATAATTTTACTCTAAATAATTTTGAAATGCAGATTTTGGTGGGAAAATTTTACAATTTGCCATTGTTTTTAACGAATTTTTTTTAAACATCCATTTCGTAGGATTTAGATGTTTAAAAATATATAGTGGCTAATATGGATGCAGCATAAAATTACGGAGGAGGTAGGGTTCATGAAGGATTTCCACTTCTTGTTCGGGAGAGAGATGTCACTTCCTATTCAAAAATTTATATTTTCATTTCAACATCGGTTTTTCAGACTTTGCTTTAGGTACAGCTTAGATGAAGACTGATAGAGATTAAATATTGAATTCCGGAGGGATTGGTAGGGTTCACTAAGGATTTCCTGGTCTGAATATGTAACTTCTGGTTTGTCCAATAATTCATATGACTGCATGAAATAAGTATGCTAAAAGTATAGAAATACTTAACAGTTATTTCGAAATTGAAGTGTACACATCACTTTCCATTGCATAAAGGCTTTTTCATATTTTTTTAATTTTTTGTATTAAAAATTTCAATTTTGCCAAACTTAGACGTAAAAATAATTGTAAAATATATTACTAATTTGAATGAACGATTACACGTACGTAAGTTGCTGGAAATGTAATTGGCCAGGGAATTTTTAAATGCAAAGTGCAATTAATTTTGATATTTGTTTACCATATTTAAATTAGGAAATATTTTTATTTATTTTCCAATAACATTTAAAATTCTTCAATTTAATAATAAAATATTTAAAATTAAAATAATTTAAAAGTATAAAAGCATTAAAACTTTACCCGTTTTTAAATTTTTAAGAAAATTTACTTGAAACTATCACGTCGTAGAACCCCTAGGGTTCCGCAGAACAAACACATCTTGAAAAACGCTGCATTATCCTACGTGTGTCGAAAAAGCAACATTGCTCCCACAAACTGAAAAATGTCAAGCAAATTTCCTTAAAATGTTACAAATTTTGCATTTTAAAATGACAAATATTTTATTATTTCCTCCTTTCAAATAATCTTCAAATTTCGTTACGGATTATTGTACTATATAAGAATTGAATATTATACGGATTCTACACATATATTTTCTACGAAATTAGAATCGTTTCATTCAAATAATAAATTATATGCATGTGTGTCGAACATTTCTTTAACTAATTTCAAACAATCCGTATGCAGTACACAAAGTTTTTAAATACATGTATTTTAATAGTATTACTTGAAAACCACATTAGTCGGATTGTTATTTGATTTATAAATAATCAAACCAGTGTTTGAAATATTACTGTATATTTTGATAAGTTTCTCATACGCAATCTGATATGAAATCAAATTATGAACAATATTCTTTATTAAACAATTCGTCTTTCCCCTCCAATTGCACGTGTAGCGAGAATAAACCAGAACTGGCGATAAAGCGACGTTTGGCGTGTGGCATGAGAGATTACTTCTGAAATTGTTGAATCGGTATACACTCTGGCCTTTCGCCACTCGGACACTGTCCATGTTAACCGAGCTCAACACCAATCCAGACGGCTCTGTCTATGTTGATGGGTCAGTGGTAGGCGCGTTAATGGTCGTCGACAACTAATCCCACCTTCTGCCAGTCGTCTCCGAATAATATACATTGACTAATAGATGGCGCTAATATTGCGTACTCAGACGAAGAAAAGGCAGAGGCGCTTGCTAGGCATTACGAAAAGCAATTTGAACCAAACCACGATCTAATGTGTCAGGACACCCTAAGAATGGTTAGGCAAACTCTAAACAATTTCAGGAACTCCCCGGTCACGGCTGAGATTAACCCAGCCACCCCGCAAGAAATAGTAGAGATTATCAAAAACCTTAAAAACCGTAAAAGCCCAGGGCACGACAAAATCAGGAATATCGCGGTAAAAAACCTACCCTTAAATATAATATTTTACTTGACCATCTTAATAAATAAAATACTAGAACTAAATTATTTCCCCAAAGAATGGAAGGAAGCGATAATTATAGCGATCCATAAACCTGGTGAGGATGCCTCAATTCCAGCCAACTACAGACCAATCAGTTTGTTGCCGACACTTAGTAAAATTACTGAGAAAATAATTCTTAAGAGACTGAACACGCACCTTAGTGAGAATGACATTATCATTCCGGAGCAGTTTGGATTTCGGCCAAAACACTCCACCACTCATCAATTGCTGAGAGTGGTAGAGTACATTTCTTCTGGTTTTAATAATAAGACACCCACAGCTGCGATTTTTCTTGACATCCAAAAAGCCTTTGATAAAGTGTGGCACTGTGGATTAGCTTACAAATTGATCACTCTAAAAGTCCCTGACGCACTTGTCAAACTTTTAATTTCATACCTAAATAACAGACACTTTCAAGTCAGAGTAAAAAATAACTTATCTACACCCAAGCTCATTAAAAGTAGTGTACCGCAAGGATCCATACTGGGCCCGACACTCTTTAACATATATCTAAATGACATTCCCAGGACCCCAGACACGGAGCTGGCACTCTATGCAGACGACAGCGCGATACTTGCAAAACACCCTTACGTCTCAGTAATGCACAGACAGCTACAACAACACTTAGACATACTCCAAACATGGCTGGAAAAATGGCGAATAAAATTAAATCCCAATAAATGTCATTGGATTTATTTCTGAAGAAAACGTAAACCTCCGCCTCCTCTGTACATAAACAACCATGCCCTAAAAGCGGAAAAATCTACTAAATACCTAGGTGTAACGATAGACTCGCACCTAACTTGGAAACGAACTTAATTTGATTAACGAACTTAATCAAAAAAGCGTATATGGCCACAGGAGCTTTATACCCAATGATAGGAAACGGAAATCTAAGTTATCAAAATAAACTCCTAATTTATAAATCGGTCATCTGCCCGGGAATGCTGTATGCAGCACCCGTATGGGGATATGCCTGTAAAACTACCATAGACTTATTAGAGACAAGACAAAACAAAACCCTAAGGATTATAAGGAAAGCCCCTAGATACTTAAGAAACTCGGTAATTAGGAAAGACTTCAAAATAAAAACTGTTAGAGCCCAAATCAAAAAGCTAGCGCTTAAATTCTACAAAAATCTGCCATCTGTCCCAAATGAACTATTATTTAATCTGCATGACTATGATCATCGCAAGGCTAAATCTCGTAAGAGACCCCGCTCGGTACTTAACTTTGATATTCGGTACTAGGAACGTCCCACCTTAATCAGTTGTTATTAACGAAAACTCGCGATCTTTGGTTTTCTACAAAATGTTTAAAATCCTAAACTGCTAAAATGCTAGGTTACCCTCAGATCTGCATCAACCCCCCAAACTGCTTAAACTCTTAATGTGCAACAAACTGCCACACTGGGAGCTAGGACAAATAATAAAAACAGTAAATCAAAAACCTCGAACCTCCAACTATGGACCAATGAAATAATGTCACAGTATGAAGATAAGAACCACACCTAGAGATTGGAGATTAAAGGCGCTTCGCGCCTGGTGCTCTGTTCTGGACGAAACTCTAAATCAAATCAAATATACATTGATACAGGATGCCCGGGGGTGCTGATAGCGCCGCCATTGGTGTAGACGTGGCTCCTTTCCTGACTGCACGATCTTCTCGAGCAGTTGTCTGTCACGGGAGGGGGGGGGAGGGGATCTGGACCTCTGCGACGGTTACATGGGGCTTGTCTGATCTACTGTTTCTATCACCGAAGAACTACCATATCGCTCCGGCCAAGATGGCGATTGATAGTCTGTTGCACCAAACAGTTTCCCTTGGGCCCATGATGCGACTTCTCTCTAAATCCGACAATTGTTCGTAGTGGTGTCGAGTACTTCTCAAAGGCATCTATGTACACAACTTTCAGTATCAAAGCAGAAAATCCAGTTCCAATGACCCATAAGTGAGAAAGAACATCGGCCGTTTTAAATGCTGCATGATGTGTCGTTCTCATGCGCGTTGCAAGATCCCTATAACGTCATTGGCGTTGACAGTTTGATTATATGCATAACTCTTAAAACGAAATTTGCATGCCGAGTTTCGTGAATGTAGCATTAATTTTTTTTATGGGTGCATATATTTTTTACAAGAGTGTATATATAAGGGCGGCCCCAAACTGTTTTGCCCACACACGAAAATATCTTTGAGCCGGCCCTGCCCCCCCCCCCCCCGCGAAAAAAGAATCCGAAATTTACTCTCCCACATTTTCACCTCAGTGGTAAGAAATTGAGTTCACCATGGTTCATCGAAAACACATAAGTTCATCCATCTTGATAAAGGCCGAGTTCAACTTTTTAGCCTCGTAAAATTCATAACTTTGCTAGTTCTTTATAGCATAGTTCCCTGTCAAGTTAATCCATTGTTCATAATTGACATACTGTACCATAAATTACATGAGGATTACCAACATATTCTAATTATTATTAAATTGTAAATTTTGATATATTATTTGCAATGCATAATTTTCATTTCTCCTTTTACAGAATTATTTACATACAACATATCATTATATAACAGCATTCATTACTTTATTATTATTATACATTTTCTTGTTATCATTTTATTTTATAACATATTGTAGTAGTGCAACTATCAACTTCCGATTCTTGGTTATGGTTGAATTCCATATCACCATATTATTTATAAATTACTTTGTTATTTCACTTAATTTTTTTTTTTTTTTTTTTTATATAACTTGACATATATGTAATGTCAGAAATACATAACATACTTTAAGAAATATACGTATATCTGCAATTAAAAACATATACATATACACTCAATTATCTATTATTATTATCTATCTATCTATCTATCTATCTATCTATCTATTATTATTATATATACTAATTGCCAAGTGTCCGTCTGTCTGTCCGTCTGTCTGTCACGCTTTTTTTAGGCACTTCCCGAATAGATAGAGACTTGCAATTTGGTACACGGCTCGGTCGTTCGATAAAACCCCTGGAAAAATCGAATTTTTCGAAAACGTTCTATAGAGGGGGTGCCCCACACCAAAACGTTCGAAAAGTGAAATGACAGGAAAGCATGCTTTGCGATAAGATAGAGACTTCAAATTTGGTGTATGGGTAAATCGTTCGAAAGGCAGAAAGTGTGCATTTTCAGATTTCCAATATTTTCTACTCAAGGGGGTGCCGCACCCCAAAACGTTTGAAAAGTGAAATGATAGGAAAGCATGCTTTGGGATGAGATAGAGACTTCAAATTTGGTATATAGGTAAACCGTTTGAAAGGAAGAAAGTGTGTAATTTCAGATTTCCAATATTTCCTACTTAAGGGGGTGCCGCGCACAAAAATGTTCGATTTTCCGAATAAATGAGAAACGGCCCCTTTAAAATTTGATAGAGGCTCAATTTTATATATATACTAATCATTTGATGAAAACACCCAAAACGAATATAATTTTTCAAAAATGTTCGTTTAAGGGGGTTCTCCAGAGGAAAACGTTCGAAATGTGAATTGATAAAAAAAAACATGCTTCGAAATAAGATACAGACTTCAAATTTGGTGTACAGGTAGATAGTTCGAAAGGAAGAACATGTGCAATTTCAGTTTTCCGATATTTTGAACTTTTGGGGGTGCCTCAAAACTAAATGTTCGATTTGTCGAATAAACGTGAAACGCGAATTATTAAAAAAATTACATTATTCAGGGGTTGCTTATTGCAAGACCGTTAATTTTCAACGGGTATTCGGCTAGTATATACTAATTGCCAAGTGTCCGTCTGTCTGTCTGTCCGTCTGTCTGTCACGCTTTTTTTAGGCACTTCCCGAATAGATAGAGACTTGCAATTTGGTACACGGCTCGGCCGTTCGATAAAACCCCCTGGAAAAATCGAATTTTTCGAAAACGTTCTATAGAGGGGGTGCCCCACACCAAAACGTTCGAAAAGTGAAATGACGGGAAAGCATGCTTCGCAATGAGATAGAGACTTCAAATTTGGTATATGGGTAAATCACTCGAAAGGAAGAAAGTGTGCAATTTCAGATTTCCAATATTTTCTTCTTAAAGGGGGGGGGGGGGGGGTGCAGCACACCAAAATGTTCGAAAAGTGAAATGATAGGAAAGAATGCTTTGCGATGAGGTAGAGACTTCAAATTTGGTGTATTGGTAAACCGTTCGAAAGGAAGAAAGTGTGCAATTTCAGATTTCCAATATTTTCTACTAAAAGGGGGTGCCGCACACCAAAATATTCGATTTGCAGAATAAATGAGAAAACGCTCCTTTAAAATTTGATAGAGTCTTGAAATTCGGTATATGGGCTAATCATTTGATGGAAACACCCAAGACAAATATAGTTTTTCAAAAATGTTTGTTTAAAGGGGGTGCTCCAGAGTAAAACGTTCGAAAAGTGAATTGATAAAAAACCATGCTTCGGATTGAGATAGAGATATCAAATTTGGTATAAGGGTAGATAGTTTGAAAGGAAGAAAGTGTAAAATTTCAGTTTACCAATATTTTCTACTTTAGGGGGTGCCTCACACCAAAATGTTTGATTTTCGGAATACAGGAGAAACGCCCCTTTTAAAACGTGATAGAGACTTGATATTTGATATATGGGAAAATAATCTGACAGAAATCACAAAAAGAATAGAGTTTTTCAAAAATGTATAGTTAAGGGGGTGGGTACTCCACACAAAAGCATTCGAAAGATGAAATGCTAGAAAAGTATGCTTCGCGATGAGATAAATTTAGTGCACGGGTAAAAGTTGGAAAGGAAGAAAGTGTTCAATTTCAGTTTTCCAGCATTTGTTATTGTAGGGGATTCCGCTCACTAAAATGTTCGATTTACCGAACAAATAAAAAACGCCTCCTTTACAATGTGATAGAGACTTGAAATTTAGTATATGGGCTAACCATTTGACAAAAAAAACCAAAGATGAATACAGTTTGACAAAAATGTTCTTTAACGGGGTGCTACACAGAAAAACGCTCGAAAGGTGAAGTGATAGAAAAACATGCTTCTCGATAGGATAGCGACTTCAAATTTGATGTACGGGTAGATAGTTTGAAAGAAAGAGAGTGTGAAATTTTAGATTTCCAATATTTGCTTCTTTAAGGGGTGCTCACACTAATATGTTCGATTTTCCTAATAAATGAGGCACGCTTACTTATAAATGTGATAGAGACTTGATATTTGGTATTTGGGCCGATCATCTGATAAAAAACACAAGACAAACAGAGTTTTTCAAAAATGTTATGGATGTGCTTCACAGAAAAAAGTTCCAAAGGAGAAATAATAATATAGGAGTGCCTCGGGATGAGATAGATTTTAATGTAGTGTAAGGGTAGATAATTCGAAAGGAAGAAATGCTCGAATTTAGTTTCCCAATATTTTCTTCTGTAGAGGGTTCTGCACACCAAAATATTCGATTTGTCGAATAAATGTGAAACGCGAATTATTAAAAAATGTACATTATTCAGGGGTTGCTTATTGCGAGACCGTTGATTTTCAACGGGTATTCGGCTAGTATATACTAATTGCCAAGTGTCCGTCTGTCTGTCTGTCCGTCTGTCTGTCACGCTTTTTTTATGCACTTCCCGAATAGATAGAGACTTGCTATTTGGTACACGGCTCGGTCGTTCGATAAAACCCCCTAGAAAAATCGAATTTTTCGAAAACGTTCTATAGAGGGGGTGTCCCACACCAAAACGTTCGAAAAGTGAAATGACGGGAAAGCATGCTTTGCGATGAGATAGAGACTTCAAATTTGGTATATGAGTAAATCACTCGAAAGGAAGAAAGTGTGCAATTTCAGATTTCCAATATTTTCTACTTAAGGGGGGGGGGGGGTGCAGCACACCAAAACGTTCGAAAAGTGATATGATAGGAGAGCATGCTTTGCGATGAGATAGAGACTTCAAGTTTGGAGTATGATCTTTGTTTGAAACAAAGAAAGTGTGGAATTTCAGATTTCTAATATTTTCTACTTAAGGGGGTGCCGCACACTAAAACGCTCGAAAAGTGAAATGATAGGAAAGAATGCTTTGCGATGTGGTAGAGACTTCAAATTTGGTGTATGGGTAAATCGTTCGAAAGGAAGAAAGTGTGCAATTTCAGATTTCCAATATTTTCTACTTCAGGGGGTGCCGCATACCAAAATGTTCGATTTACAGAAAAAATGAGAAAACGCTCCTTTAAAATTTGATAGAGGCTTGAAATTTGGCATATGGGCTAATCATTTGACGGAAACACGCAAGACGAATATAGTTTTTCAACGATGTTCGTTTAAGGGGGTGCTAAAGAGTGAAACGTTCGAAAAGTGAATTGCTAAAAAACCATGTTTCGAAATGAAACAGATATATCAAATTTGGTGTAAGGGTAGATAGTTTGAAAGGAAGAAAGTGTGAAATTTCAGATTTCCAATATTTGTTACTTTCAGGGGTGCGCACACTAATATGTTCGATTTTCCGAATAAAGGAGAAATGCTCCTTTTAAAACGTGATAGAGGCTTGATATTTGGTATATGGGCGAATCATTTGATAGAAATCACAAAAAGAATAAAGTTTTTCAAAAATGCGTATTTAAGGGGGTAGACACTCCGCACTAAAGTATTCGAAAGGTGAAATGCTAGAAGAGCATGCTTCGCTATGAGATAGAGACTTCAAATTTGGTCCTCTTCCTTTTAAATGTGATAGAGGCTTGATATTTGGTATATGGACCAATAATCTGATAAGAAACACAAGACAAACAGAGGAAGAAATCCGCAAGTTCAGTTTCCCAATATTTTCTTCCTCAGGGGGGGGGGGGGGGGGGTTCTGCACACCAAAATATTCCATCTGTCGAATAAATGTGAAACGCGAATTATTAAAAAATGTACATTATTCAGGGGTTGCTTATTGCGAGACCGTTGATTTTCAACGGGTATTCGGCTAGTATATACTAATTGCCAAGTGTCCGTCTGTCTGTCACGCATTTTTTAGGCACTTCCCGAATAGATAGAAACTTGCAGTTTGGTACACAGCTCGGTCGTTCGATAGAACCCCTGGAAAAATCGAATTTTTCGAAAACATTCTACAGAGGGGGTGCCCCACACCAAAACGTTCGAAAAGTGAAATGATGGGAAAGCATGCTTTGCTATGAGATATAGACTTCAAATTTGGTGTATGGGTAAACCGCTTGAAAAGGAAAAAGTGCACAATTTCAGATTTCGAATATTTTCTACTTAAGGGGGTGCCGCACACCAAAATGTTCGATTTACCGAATAAATAAGAAACGACTACTTTAAAATGTGATAGAGGCTTGAAATTTGGTATATGGGCTAATCATTTGAAGAAAACACCCAAAACGAATATAGTTTTCTAAAATGTTCGTTTAGCGGGAGCTCCACACCAAAACGTTCGAAAAGTGAAATGATAGAAAATTATGCTTTGCGATAAGATAGAGACTTCAAATTTGGTGTATGGATAAACCGTTTGAAAGGAAGAAAGTATACAATTTCAGATTTCGAATATTTTCTACTTAAGGGGGTGCCGCACACCGAATTGTTCGATTTACCGAATAAATGAAAAACGACTACATTAAAATTTGATAGAGGCTTGATATTTGGTATATGGGCGGATAATGTGATAGTAAACCCAATCAAAATGGAGTTTTTCAAAAATGCGTATTTAAGGGGGGTGGGTGCTGCACACAAAAATATTCGAAAGGTGAAATGATAGAAAAAGTATGCTTTGCAATGAGATAAAGACTTCAAATTTTGTGTAGGAGTAAATAGTTGGAAAGGTAGAAAGTGTGCAATTTCAGTTTTCCAACATTTGCTATTGTAGGGGGGTGCCGCTCACTAAAATATTCGATTAGCCGAACAAATTGAAAACGCCTCCTTTACAATATTATAGAGGCTTGAAGTTTAGTATATGGGCTCATCATTTGAAAAGCAAACCCAAGATGAATACCGTTTTTCAAAAATGTCCATTTAAGGGGGTGCTACACAGAAAAATGTTCGAAAGATGAAGTGATAGAAAAAACATGCTTCGCGATAGGATAAAAACTTCAAATTTGGTATACAGGTAGATAGTTTGAAAGGAAGAAAGTGTGTAATTTCTGATTTCTAATATTTGCTGCATTAGGGGGTGCAGCACACCAATATGTTCGATTTTCTGAATAAATGAGACACGCTTCCTTTTAAATGTGATAGAGGTTTGATATTTGGTATATGGGCCAATTATCTGATAAGAAACCCAAGCCGAACAGAGTTTTTCAAAAATGTTCATTTATGGGTGTGCTCCACAGAAAACCGTTCGAAAGGGGAGATGATAAATTATTATGCTTCGGGATAAGATAGAGACTTTAATTAGGTGTACTCGCAAAGGAAAAGGTGGAGGAAAAGGAAAAGGGTTCGCAAAGGAAAAGGTGTGCAATTTAAGTTTTCCAATATTTTCTTCTTTAGGGGATTCTGCACACTAAAATATTCGATTTGCCGAATAAATGTAAAACGCGAATTATTAAAAAATTACAATAATCAGGGGTTGCTTATTGCGAGAACGTTGATTTTCAACGGGTATTCTGCTAGTCAATTTCTATTTATGACATTAATTACAAACTTTTTAACATATTTTTCATATTCTTTGTCTCATGAAATTACTATTTACAACAATTCGAGGGCGAAAATTATACCCTCTGGTATTATAACAAGCCTCATCATCATTTCTATTATTTTCACAGTCTAATTGCTTTTCTTTAGTGACTTTCCCTTCTTTATTTTGACTTTGATAATTATTTCTAATCACTTTCTCATTTTGATTTTTTTCTTTGTCCTGGTTTGATTCATTTTCGTCACTATTTTTCAAATATTGTTTTCGCTCCGCTGCCATGTATAGTTTATTTATGTGCACTTTATAAGTTTTATTTTCATCACTTTTAAGACATATTATAACATTATTATTACGGACTAATATCATAATTCTAAATGGTCCATCATATCGATCCTCTAATACCTTTGGTTTTAAAAACCTTTTTAGGTAGACTGTCGCTCCTATAAATATATCGTTTTTTCTCACTATTTTATATTTCTTTATTTGTATTGTCATTTATCAGCTTTTGCTGTTCGGATGCGTCTTTCACGACCTTGTCTATATTTTTTAAATGCTGTGCCACATATTTTTTATAATTATTTACATCACTATACATTACATCCATTTCTTCCTTAATTGGCATATTTGTTTGTTTAATATTTTCGAATGGTAATGATAAATCTCTTAAGATAGAACAGGAATGAAGGTTCAAATCCTGTATTACTGTTAATAGTGTTATTCACATAAAACTTGAACCATTGTAAAGATTCATCCCATTCAAACGTAGTCTTTGACAAACACATTATACATTGTTTCATGTCTCTGTGTATTCTTTC
This sequence comes from Amaurobius ferox, assembly GCA_951213105.1. Taxonomy (NCBI): domain Eukaryota; kingdom Metazoa; phylum Arthropoda; class Arachnida; order Araneae; family Amaurobiidae; genus Amaurobius; species Amaurobius ferox. Next base: position 11,831 of record CATNUR010000089.1, read on the forward strand.
ACAACGACCTAAAGAACTTGGGAAATAAACTGAACTGTATCGCCTTTCAATATTTAATGCATTTGTAAAATCGATGTATTCTTTACTTTTAAAAATTTGAGCATTATCGCTTTGAATAATAATTGGAACTCCATAAGTTGACACGAAGTTTGTTAGCTTATTCACTATTGTTTTAGCAGTAATGTCTCTGACTGCATAGGCCTCAAAGTATCGTGAAAACATGTCTATAATTGTAACTACAAAATTATTTCCTTTATTACTGCGCGGTAGTTTTTCTACGCAATCGAGTTGTAAATATATTCCTGGTTTTAAAATTTCTGGCATAGCCTGAAGTCTGGCTGGTGGTATATTTTTGTGTTTTACTAACAAGCATTGATTACAAGACTTACAAAAAATTTCCACATCTTGGAAAGCCCCTATCCAAAAATATTTTTTTGAAAGTAATTGGTATGTCTTTTTCACTCCGAAATGAAGGAAATGTGCGATCTCTATGATCTTTCCCCTTAATGAGTGCGGTATTACAATCTTATTCTCATTTATTTTCCTATACGTTTGCCTTTTATTTTCCTTCTTTACCATTAACAGTTTATTTTGGCTATAAATATAGTATACCTTGTTATTGTGATATCGGTTTCTTCCTTTTTGTAATTCCTCTCTAATTTTACTTAATTTTTCATCTACCATTTGTTGCTCTAATATTTTCTCCATATTTATCTCATCATTTTTAATTAAAGTATTTACACACTTGATTTGGTTATCATTGTCAAATACATATTTCGAGCAATAATCACTTGCGTTATTTTCACCTTTTTGATATTTGAATTTAAAATCATACTGACTTATGCCAATTAGCCACCTCGATATGATATTTGGCATTTTATCTAATTTTATGTGGTACATAAGGGATTTTGCGTCACTCAGCAAGGTGAAACTCCTTCCGAACAGATATTCTCTGAAGTGTTGTAAGGATGCGCGTATAGCTAGCAATTCATAGGTCATGCTCATCCAAATTTGATTATTTCTACAACGAAGCCTATTTTTCACCTATGTAAAATGTAAACAGCAAAATATGTAGAATGAGTTGTATTAGAATTGCTGTATTTCTTTAACACAAAATCCTTTAGTTCATGGTGTCTGCATAGCTGATATGAATGAAATATTCACTGATTTTACAAAGAGAAGGACTATTTTTTTCACGAGCGGATAAATAGCACCGGACCCACTCCGATTCGACCAACAAGGAACCACTACTGACGATGATGCGATTGACGTAGCCGATGACGTAGGGTACACGTTGATTCTGGTTAGCGGAGTTTTTATTTAGCATTCGCGGTAAATTTAAGTTCCGTGAATTTTTTCTTTTTGAGAAATATGAATATTGATCCAAAGCTTAAAGATAGACCAAACACTTCACAAGCCAAAAACTCACAGAAAACGGAAAAGTTTTCTAAAATGTGCAATTGCAAAAAGATATTTTCCAGCAAATCTATCTTTTACAGACATAAAAAAAAAAATGCTCAGCAGTTGCTGAAAAAAACAAATTATGTTTGTAAAGAAAAAAATTGTAATTTTACAACACTGAAGTCGGATGATTTTGGCAATCATTTGCACACTGTTCATGGCATGGAAGAAATAAAACATGATAATGATTTTCAAAATTATTCAGGTATGTTCGCATTTTCATAACTTCTATTTCAATAAGTTTTATTTATTGGTGAATAAAATAAAATAGTTTCACATAAAAATACAAAGAATGGATGAAATGCATGAAATTTTAAAATGTTACCTATGTAGGATGAATACAAGATATAACATATTCTCATAGATTAGAAGATATACCCATGCATTTGTAGAAGATTTTCCGTACTACGTACTACAAGTTACAACAATTTTTGCCAAAATGAAACAATGACATCATAAATTGAAACTATCAATAAGCCCCAAAAATATCAATAATAATAATGACCGTAATTGATATAATCCAGTCAAAAATGCAATATCAATGAAATTTATTTCATACGTATACATATCTTTATTAGTCGGACGGTCTGGGTCTCAACAACAACAACATATCTTTATTATTTAAATCGCAAAAGATTTAATAAAACTCTTCTACTGCATAAACACGTTGGATTTAAATCCATTGCTAAATGACATAACATAATTTTCTTCAAATAAATTGGTGGAAGAAATATAGTCTGCATAATGCTATCTCTATGGAAGGTTTAATTGTTAGTTTCTAATTAATATCTTAATATTTAGACAACACCTGGTCTTAAAAGCTCGAAACATGTACTAAATTTTAAGTGGGGTTATTCCAATGTTACCCATAAAGTTTCATTAAATTCGGTTCCGCCATTCTCCCGTGATAATGAGACAGACAGACAGATTTTCTATTTTCTTTATATAGATTATGCAATTGCTATGTCAAAAATATAAAATAACATAAATATGCGTATAACTGTAAAGTCTTGTGTAAATACAAATTTTAGTACATTCCTACATAAGCTGATAATGAAAATAACAAAAATACAAAATTAAGTAAAATTTTTGAGTGGATAACAATTTCTTCCTAGCTATTGACATATTTACATTTGTCAGCTGAAACATATCATTTATGAATGACTGATTCTGGATTAAAATTATCCAAATGTAGACTTTTAATAGATATAATGCAAGTTTACTCATTTTGCTTATTTTCAATCTATTTCTCTAAATCTATATAAATAAAATTGAAAATCTGTCTGTATGTGTGTCTCATCATCATGGGAGAACAACTGAACCGAATTTAAATGGAATTTTGTAGATAGCCTTGAAATATCCTGACTTAAAATTTAGTCCATGTTTTGCGTTTCTACGACCAGGGGTTGCCCAGATATTAATTAAAAACGAACAATTAAACCTTTCATATAGCATTAAGCAGATGATATTTTTATTTGAAGAAAATTTTATCATGTCGTTTAACAACAAATGTAAATCCAATTTGTTTATACGGCAGCTGATTTTTATTAAATCCTTTCCGATTTAAATAATAAAGATATATATATAAAATAAATTTCACCGATATTGCATTTTTGGCTGGATTATATCAATTATGGTCTTCAGGTTTAAACATTATTATTATTGATATTTTCAGTTTATTATGTCATTGTTTTATTTTTGCAAAAATTTTTGAAACTCATATATTGTACGTAGTACCGAGTAATCTTCTACAAATGCATGGGTGTATATCTTCTACTCAGTGGCTTATCCTGACTCTAAAAAGTGTGTGTGTGTGTGGGGGGGGGGGGAGCCCAACTGTTGAGCATTTGCTTATGCCAGGGTTATTTTAAATGAAAAATACGCATAACAATAAAAAGCTTTGAAAAGTAGGGGGGCTGCCCCCCCCAAACATACGCTGGTGCTTCTACTCTATGAGAATATAAGCAGTGCAAGTATATTAGCACATATTTTGGCATATATTGGAATCAATTACGGCCTTTTAGGTTTTAAGATTACGGAATTATTGATATTTTCAATTTATTACGTCATCTGTTTTATTTTGGTAAAGATTTTAGAAACTCATAAGTTGTAGTATGGGTCCTATACAGTTTTAGCTCTTTTATTTTGCATATATTTATTCAACTTCATATATTTTGTAAATTTGTTTACAAACAAGGCAGGACATTTTATTCTTCAGATCTGCTCGTGAAGATAATTTTGTATAGCTAGAACAGATATTCTTAAACTTCTTTTTAGGAGCATTAAATTAAATATTTTAATAGAATATTTTGATTAACAATGTCATTTAGTATATTATAGGAATTTGCACATGATTGTGAATTTTAAATTGAACTTGACAACTTGAATGTTGCAAAGAACAATGTTTCATTTTGACAATCTAATTAATGCATGACTAATAAAATAAGATTGATTTTGTGAGTTGCATAATATAAAAAATCTGATGTGGGCAACACATGACTTTCCTTATATAATGCAATGAATTTACTACTTTTACAGTAAAAAAAATAGGTTTTTCTTATAGTAGATACTTATATTCTTTCCAAGATATTGAATTTCCGACAATTAGTCGTCATTTTCATTGATTTAGCGTCATTTTAATCTATTTGACGAGATTTTCGTTAATTTGACTTAAAAAGTCAAAAGGTAGCCAAGTTGGCGACATTCCGCCAAATTCGTCGCCAAAATCTCTCCAAGCTATACTGACGGAGAAATAAGTGATTCTTATAGCAGATAAATGACTATTGGCGTTCAAATACAAAAGTATTACTCGAAGTATCTTTTCTCATGAATGGAACGAGCTAGATCCACGAGAAGGATGTCACCCAATTTATCGCATGGTATTACATATGAAAAGTGAACATGTTTCTCAATAGGAAATATATTTTGTTTATTTTATATGACTTTTTAATAATTTTTTTTAAAATGTGCGATATCTCGAGAACGGTTCATGTTAGCGTTCTAAAATTTATGTTAATCGTTTTCTAATGAAAAATTACATAAGAAATGTCTATTTGCGTAGCTTTATTAGCGGTTTTGATTTTTTCACGATTTTTTCAAAATTTCACTCGAAAATTTAGGGGAGTTCTGAACATTCGATTACGTTTAAAAAAATAGGCTTCCAGTGTTTACGAATTGTGATTTTTGTACTAAATTTCGTTCGAATCGGTCCATTCGTTCGTCAGTTATCGTCTCCACAGACTCACTGACACACACCCACACACACAGACATCACTTCAAAAATGTTTGATTCGTGATCAGGGATGCTTGAAACGTGCTCTCCCGTCGAAAACTCGAATTCTAATTTTCGACTCCGTCACAATACTTTCCTTATACATTATGTATATAAGGAAAGAATCAAAGCAAATAATTTTTAAATTGCATCTATGTAGAGCAATTTTTCAAAAGGGGAAAATTGGTTGGGTGCCATTGGCACATGGCTCTCAAAATGACTAAATTATATCTATATATCACATCTAGCCATCAATTATAGCGTTTAATATTCTATGCTATCCAATAATACGAAGGAGATTTAAATATATTTAAATGTCCTTGAATAATAGAGATCGTAATTAAAACAAAATACTCCTTGCACAGGCGTAGTTCATTTTAAGCATCAACTATAACTTAGAATTTAATATTCTAAACTACCTAATAATACTAGTATACGGTAGTAAATTTAACAGCTAAGTGATGATGAGTTCGTATTATAAACTACCATCTCCGTGCATAGGCGCAGTTCTCTGAAGCTACTTACTATTGGTCGTCGATATTTACGTCGGGTGGCGTCACATTATGACGTCGGAGTGGGTCCGGTGCTATTTATCCACTCGTTTTTTTTCGATGAAGTTTTACGCATAGAGTTTAATTACTTGTAGCTCCATGGTCTTAATTTTTAAATAAAATATATTATTATAGTATTGTGATGAATGACATGAATTGGAAATTATTTATGAATGAAATGCTGTTACTTTCCTTATATACATAATGTATAAGGAAAGTATTGTGACGGGGTCGAAAATTCGAATTCGAGTTTTCGACGGGAGAGCACGTTTCAAGCATCCCTGATCACGAATCAGACATTTTTGAAGTGATGTCTGTGTGTGTGTATGTGTGTGTGTGTGTGTGTGTGTGTGTGTGTGTGAAAGTATGTGTGTGTGTGTGTGTGTGTGTGTCAGTGAGTCTGTGGAGACGATAACTGACGAACGAATGGACCGATTCGAACCAAATTTGGTACAAAAATCACAATCCTTAAACACTGGAAGCCTATTGTTTTTATACGTGATCGAATGTTCAGAACCCCCCTAAATTTTCGAATGAAATTTTGAAAAAATCGTTAAAAAATCAAAACCGCTAATAAAGTTACGCAAATAGACATTTCTTATGTAATTTTTCATTAGAAAACGATTGGCATAAATTTTAGAACGCTAACATGAACCGTTCTCGATATATTGTACATTTTTCAAAAAAATTATGAAAAAGTCACATAAAAAAAAAAAAATTCCTATTGAGAAACATGTTCACTTTTCATATGTAATACCATGCGATAAATTGAGTGACATCATTCTCGTGGATCTAGCTCGTTCCATTCATGAAAAAATATACTTTGAATAATACTTTTGTATTAGAACGCCAATAGTCATTTATCTGCTGTAAGAATAACTTTTTTCTTAGTGCATAACTCTTGGTGAGATTTTGGCGACGAATTTGGCGGAATGTCGCCAACTTGGCGACTTTTTTGAAATGTTGCCAAATTAATGAAAATCTCGCCAAATCGATAAAAATGATGCTAAATCAATGAAAATGACGACTAATTGTCGAAAATTCAATATCTTGGAAAGAATATTAGTATCTACTATAAGAAAATCCTATTACTTTCCTTATATACATAATGTATAAGGAAAGTATTGTGACGGGGTCGAAAATTCGAAATCGAGTTTTCGACGGGAGAGCACGTTTCAAGCATCCCTTATCACGAATCAAACATTTTTGAAGTGATGTCTGTGTGTGTGTGTGTGAAAGTATGTGTGTGTGTGTGAGAGAGTCTGTGAAGACGATAACTGACAAACGAATGGACCGATTCGATCCATATTTGGTATAAAATTCACAATCCGTAAACACTGGAAGCCTATTGTTTTTATACACAATCGAATGTTAAGAACACCTCTAAATTTTCAAATGAAATTTGGAAAAAATAGTCAAAAAATCAAAACCACTAATAAAGTTACGCGTATAGACATTTCTTATGTAATTTTGCATTAGAAAACGATTGACATAAATTTTAGAACGCTAACATGAACCGTTCTCGAGATATTGCACATTTTTCAAAAAAATTATCAGAAAGTCATATAAAATTAAAAAAAAATATTTCCTCTTGAGAGACATGTTCACTTTTCAGTAATACCATGCGATATATTGGATGACATCATTCTCGTGGATCTAGCTCGTTCCATTCATGAAAAAAGATACTTTGAGTAATACTTTTGTATTTGAACGCCAATATTCATTTATCTGCTGTAAGAATAACTTATTTCTTTGTCCATTATGCTTGGCGAGATTTTGGCGACGAATTTTGGCGGAATGTCGCCAACTTGGCGACGTTTTGAAATGTTGACAAATTAACGAAAATCTCGCCAAATGGATAAAAATGACGCTAAATCAATGAAATGACGACTAATTGTCGAAAATTCAATATCTTGGAAAGAATATTAGTATCTACTGTAAGAAAAACCTATTTATTTTACTGTAAAAGTAGTAAATTCATTACGTTATATAAGGAAAGTCATGTGTTGCCCACATCAGATTTTTTTTTATTATTATTCGATCAATTCCGTGTTCTATTGCAGAATGTGAGCGAGGTTTTAGTGTCATGAACGTCATAATAACAGATTTAAGAAGCAGTTTAACCATACACCACGCGTCAAATTTACTTAATAGTGTAAGCGGACCAGACGTTACTTATTATTTTCCTTATATACATAATGTATAAGGAAAGTATTGTGACGGGGTCGAAAATTCGAATTCGAGTTTTCGACGGGAGACCACGTTTCAAGCATCCCTGATCACGAATCAAATATTTTTGAAGTGATGTCTGTGTGTGTGTGTGAAAGTATGTGTGTGTGTGTGTGAAAGTATGTGTGTGTGTGTGTATGTGTGTGTCAGTGAGTCTGTGGAAACGATAACTGACGAACGAATGGACCGATTCGAACCAAATTTGGTACAAAAATCACAATCTGTAAACACTGGAAGTCTATTATTTTTATACGCAATCGAATGTTCAGAACACCCTAAATTTTCGAATGAAATTTTGAAAAAATCGTCAAAAAATGAAAACCACTAAAGTTACGCAAATAGACATTTCTTATGTAATTTTTCGTTAGAAAACGATTGACATAAATTTTAGAACGCTAACATGAACCGTTCTCTAGATATTGTACATTTTTCAAAAAAATTATCAAAAAGTCATATAAAATAAAAGAAGAAATATTTCCTATTGAGAAACATGTTCACTTTTCATATTTAATACCATGCGATAAATTGGGTGACATCATTCTCGTAGATCTAGCTCGTTCCATTCATGAAAAAAGATACTTTGAGTAATACTTTTGTATTTGAACGCCAATAGTCATTTATCTGCTGTAAGAATAACTTATTTCTTAGTACATAACGCTTGGCGACGAATTTGGCGGAATGCCGCCAACTTGGCGACTTTTTGAAATGTTGCCAAATTAACGAAAATCTCGCCAAATAGATAAAAATGACGCTAAATCAATGAAAAGACGACTCATTATCGAAAATTCAATATCTTGGAAAGAATATTAGTATCTACTATAAGAAAAACCTATTTTTTTTACTGGACATGTAGTAAATTCATTACATTATATAAGGAAAGTCATGTGTTGCCCACATCAGATTTTTTTATAGAGAGAGCCAGGCGTGTTATTTTTTCTATGACGTCATTTGAATGAATTTCAGTTGTTTTCGATGAAGTTTTCAAACATAATAAATTATCGTAGTATTATAATAATCCTAAAATTATTACCGAGGAATATATCACATTTTAGAGATGTTTAAACCAGGCAATTTATATTTCAATGCCGTCATTTGAATGAAGTTCATGTTTTTCGATGAAGGTTTAAGTTTTCAAATATAATAAATTAATGTAGTATTGTGATAAGTTTTAAAATATTACCGAGGAATGTATTGCATTTTAGATATGTTTAAATAAAATTGCATTGAAGTTGGAAAGTGTTTCATAAGCAATGCTTTAAGCATGATTGATCTTTCTTGTTTAGAGTTTAAGTGGAGGAAGATATATAGATTCATATATAGGATATACTATATAAATTCATATACAGGAAATTTGAACACCCTCTAATCACAATTAATGAATATTAAATGTTAAAGAATAGGAAAAACTAGCACTTATTGTTTAAATCTCATGTGATTATTTTCATTAACAATGAAAAAGATTAAAATTTTAATGGTAAAATGTTTCACGTGGGGCGCAGGAAATACTTTTTGTAATAAGAAATTGGGAACAATGGTAACAATTATTGTTTAAATTTCACGTGATTAAAACACTAATAAACTAATATCACCCTTTAATCCTAATTATCCCGTCAATTTGACGGGTTAACCAGTAGTTTAAATATAAAAGAATGTGAGCCGCAAAACCATGACAGCACGTTTAACATACACGTGCTTATATAAAAACGAACAGGTGAAAATATTCGATTTTCTTAAATATCAGAAAATATTAATACTTTGCATTACTACTAAACATACGAAAACAATATTGAAAGTTGAGTGTCGTACAAGACAGAGCACCAGGCGCCTTTAATCTCCAGTTTCAATATGTGGTTCTTATCGTCAAACTGTGACATTAATTCAGTGACCCTAATTGGAGGTTCGAGGTTCTTATTTACTACTTTTTATTATTTGTCCTAGCTCCTAAGAAACAATATTAAGAATATTCACTCATCTTATTATGACGTAAAATCTTGATTTAAATATATATCCAAAGTGTAATTTAAAAGACACACCGCAGTACACATGCTACGATCTGGAAAAACATGGATTACTGGTGTGACGTCATGGGCGATTGCAGCGCCACGGAGTTCAGCCCGGTAAGAAGAACAAACTGCTTGCCATCACGATGGCCCAGGACAGGGCCACCTTGATTCGCCGGGCCTGCTTGTAGGTTGCCATCGGAGGGGATGAGTCCTTTGAAAATGCTTCTTCCTTGGTTATATTTTGCTTATTATTTTATTTCGTCGTTTCCCCTCCGCTTTAAAATTTTTATTTTTCTTACATTATACTCACAACTGTCATAGGAAGAAGTAGCAATTTAAGAAGACATAGATTTAAATTCAGAAACTAAATAGCTTGAGGCGAGTACAGTATGCAATAAAAAGCTGGATATTTTTTAATATATCATTTTAAATTAGCTTATTTGCATTTCTGTTTGTGTGTTATTGTTTTAAGTAGCTTTTGTGAATAAAGCAAACAAATAACATGGAGCGGAAAAGCAAATTTTAACAAACATTCTTATACTATAAAAAATATGTATACTATACTCTTAAAAAGTGTAAACAGATATCGCACGGCATCTCAAAAATTTCTCCTGAATGTTTGTTTTTAACATCAAATTCTATATAATATTATTTATTTACGTTTTACAGAATTTCAAATTAGTGTATAATAATTGTGTTTACTTTGTTCAGTGTAAAATTATTTATATTGAGTGGTAATAATAAGACATTGATAACTTTTGACATATTGCAATAAAAATCTTCATAGCTCAAGTTAGATTATCTTAATGTTTTTTGTGACTAGATTAAGCTACATTCTTTTGATGAATATTTCTGTACACAAAAGGAAGCAGCCTGCAGATTAAATACCTTATGAATCAAAAAGGTTACCCTAGTAATCTGATACATTTGCTTTGCCTTGAGCTATTTATTGGCTAAGCATTGAGTCAGGTTTCCTGGAATACTGTTTTCAAATTATCAAGATATATGAAAGGTAAATAGTTGACTTGACAATATTCACGTATTAGATATTACTAGCCGAATACCCGTTGAAAATCAACGGTTTCGTAATAAGCAACCCTCCGAATAATGCAAATTTTTGAATAATTCGAGTTTCACATTTAATCGGCAAATCGAATATTTTGGTGTGCAAAACCCCTTAAAGAAGAAAACATTGGAAAATTTAAATTGCACACTTCTTCTTTTCGAACTATCTACCCATATACAAAATTAAAGTTTTCTATCTCATACCGAAGATATTTTATCATTTCTCCATTCGAACGTCTTTCTGTGGAGCACAGCCATAAATGGACATTTATCGCCTTGGGTTTTTTTATCAGATGATTGTCCCATATACCAAATATCAAGTCTCTATCACATTTAAAAGGAAGCGTGTATAACTTATTCTAAAAATCGAACATTTAGATGTGTGGCACCCCCTAAATTAACAAATATTGGAAATCTGAAATTGCACACTTTCTTCCTTTCAAACTATCTACCCGTACACCAAATTTGAAGTCCTTATCCTATCGCGGAGTATGCTTTTAGTATCATTTTACCTTTCGAACCTTTTTCTGTAGCATCCCCTCAAATGAACAATTTTGAAAAACTGTATTCATCAAATGTATTTATCAAATGATTAGCCAATATACCAGATTTCAAGCCGACATCACATTGTAAAGGAGACGTTTTTCATTTGTTCGTCAAATCTAATATTTTAGTGTGCGGCACTCCCTACAATAGCAAATGTTGGAACACTGAAATTGCACACTTTCTTCCAAAGCAACAATCTACCCGTATAATAAATTTAAAGTCTCTATCTCATCGCAAAGCATGCTTTTTCTATCATTTCACCTTTCGAATGTTTTTGTGTTTAGTGCCCCACCTCTTAAATGAGCATTTTTGAAAATCCCCATTTTTATTGGTTTTTCTATTAGATGATTCGCCCATATGTAAAATATCAAGCCTCTATCACGTTTTAAAAGGGGCATTTACCCTTTATTCTGAAAATCAAACATTTTAGTGTGCGGCACCACCTAAAGTAGAGAATATTGGAAAACTGAAATTGTACATTTTCTTACTTCCAAATTATCTACCAGTACACCGAATTTGAAATCTCTATCTCATCCCGAAGCATGTGTTTTATCATTTCATATTTCGAACGTTAGTAGCTATAAAAGGCCGGTTCACCGGCGGATTGGTCTGCTACAGCAGATGATTCATGAGTGTGTTTATCTGAGGAGTGGTATTGCGAATGGAGTGTTGAAAACCCAGACCACACGACCAACCCGAAGGCTTATGGTAGCAAGATGTGTGGCCGGGAACTTTATTTTTAGATTCAAGAGATTACAGTACATATATTAAAATGAATCACATCACAGGAACACAGAAAACTACACAGATACTTATAACACATAGAACAACACAATTAAAACACAGAGTACACAAAAAATACAGGAGTAATAAATTCAGGAGTAGTTATAAAATGGGGGTTCCAGTCCAAAGAGGGGAGGCGCAGCGGGAGGAGAGGCCCTCTTTGGGAGGGAATTTCCCTCTTTGGAGTGGATCCTCTTTGGAGTGTCTTCCCTCTTTTGAGAGGAAGCTCCTCTCAGAGGGTCTTGAGACCCCCAGGAGGGAGGATGCCTCTCTTGAGAGGATCCTCTTTGGGAGGATGTCCCCCTCCCCTCTTTTGGAAGTTTGGTGAGGCGCAGCACCGGATGCCTCTTTCGGAAGAGGGCAATTGCGAAAGTCTTTCACAGAGGCATGATGACTCATACGGAGTGAGTTTCACTCCGAGTCTTGAGAGGGAATGTCACAAGCGCTGACTGACCCTTGACCTGAGGAAGTGGTTTCAAGGGATTTCGCAATCGATGACTGAGCATCACACAATCTGGAAATGACGTGTCGCGCCTTGGAGCTCCTTAGCACACGTCCTCCCTCTCTGCTGGTCAGCAACAGAGTGAAAGATCTTATCAGCGTGACGTAGTTAAAGCGCCCTCTGGCGAATTTTGATGAAGTGCTGCCATCTATCGGCATTTTTTTTTCCAAAAGAAATTAATGTTTCACTGGTCAGGAGCTGGATTCGAACTTGGGCCCAACTGATTAGAAGCCGCGCGTCTTACCATCGTGCCAAAGCACCCGTGCTTTATAAGAAGTTATCTTCGAAGTGTACCTTATCAGTGGAAGCTAGATTATTTTTCAAAGTTCATTCGAATCGCTCGGTGAATGGCGATGCACTTTATAAAGGGTGTGTTTTAAAACAGAATGCTACAGACTGAATATAAAATTGCGTATTATAACATTATGATTTTTTTTAAAACAAATGTATACACAAACTTTAAAAACACGAATGTAATAATTAGCTAAAATTGTATTCAGTGGATATTTTTTTTAAATAAATCTAACTATCAATACGATTTTTATAATAATAACGAAATAATTTCGAATGTTTAAAAACAAATTGATTACGGATTTCCAATGAACACACAAATTGTGTTCAGTGAATACCATTCGACCATTTTAAGTGTTGTGTATCTAAAAACAAATGTATACACAAACTTTAAAAACATGAATGTAATACATAGCTGAAATTATGTTTTGTGAACAGGATTCGACCATTCTAAGTGTGTGTGTATAGCAATGTGGATTTTTTTTTAAATAAATCTAACTATCAATACGATTTTTATAATAACAACGAAATGATTTCGAATGTTTAAAAACAAATTGATTACGGATTTCCAGTGCACACACAAATTGTGTTCAGTGAACACAAAAATTGTATTCAGTGATATATAGCAATGTGGATTTTTTTTTTTTTTTTTTAAATAAATCTAACTATCAATATAATTTTTTTTTAAAAATGATTTGAATACACCCAAGTATAGTTACGCATTTTCAAAATGGTGTTAAGTGAATAGCATTCAACCCTTTATGTGTTGTGTATCTAAAAACAAATTTATACACAAACTTTAAAAACATGAATGTAATACATAGCTGAAATTATGTTTTGTGAACAGGATTCGATCCTTTCAAGTGTTGTGTATCTAAAAACAAATGTATACACAAACTTTAAAATAGCGCATTTAGTTAAAATGAAGTGAACAAGATTTCACCATTCTAAGTGTGTGTGTGTGTGATTTTTGAAAAATAAATCTAACAGTATATAAAAATAATAATGAAAATTAGAACTCACGGAACGACGTCTTCACTACCCGCTGGTCAAACTTCAAATGAGTGATACACTCTCATTACGCTATTAAAAATTAGATATTATCTATAATGACGTCAGCAGTATGAGGTGTTGCCACCTATTTTTTCTAATAATATATTTTAATAGTTGGATACTTCAAGGGTCTGATTTGGTACACGTAATCTGAAATACATCATTTTAATGATATTACGCATTGAATATGATTTGGCCATTTTTAAAATGGTGGATGTAATTGAAATATCGAAGTTTAGAATTTAACAAACTAACGAATTTTCACCCCCAAAAATTTTAGCATTCAGTTTAAATAAAACCCAATGAATATGATATCACCATTTTAACATCGTAATTTTACTACCATTATAGAACTTAGAAGTGAGTGTACATTATTTTTTTTCAGGACACCAACACATTTTAAAATCTATTGAATAGGAATAGACCATTTTGCACATATATGTACCTAGATTTCAACACCCGGTATTAAAACCTGCTAAACATGAAACGAGTAAGTATTGTGTGAGATTTTATCACACTAACTTTCAAACTTTTTAAATTTTTAAAAATGTCCGAAATAGTTGTATTTCATCGGTAGACATAAATAGTATGGAACACATTTTTATGAAAAAAATATCTGTTTCGACAGCTTTTAAAAATAGATTTCTACAGTTGTACACTACGGTTCTAGAATTTTCTAAATACGAATCGACTGTTTGAACTACCAATGGTTGTTTTACCGATGCAAATATTTACAGGACAAATATTTCAATGAAACCGAACTTAGTTGAAGCTTCTAAGTTTGAATATTTAGAATCATTTCATATAATTTTTATATTCACATTGAAAATAGTTAACAAAATTGGAACTCACGGAGCGACAACTTACTGTCCACACTCCAAATGAGTGATACACTCTTATTACATTATTAAAAATTAGATCTTATCTATAATGATGTCATTATGTTGCCGTATTGCCACCACACAATTATTCTTTCCGAATTATGCATTTTTTCTTTTTAATAACTTGCTACTGTCTTATGCTATCCATTTTTTTTTTTTTTCATATAAGCAGATATTCCATATACCTTCTAAATTTTAAGTTATAATTTAAAAAAAAAAAAAGCATTAGAGGTGTATTTTACGTCTGAATTCGTCCAAGTGGAAATCCGACAATTGCAAATGCATGATTGCATCCTCACATTTCAATAGACACCACTAAAATGTGTGGATCTTATTTTGAAAAAGCTGCTCTCAGAAAGAATATGTATATGAATACATATTTTCCATAAATATACCCCCTCCCCCCACAATACACACACCATGCAGGCCAAAGACTCACCCAAAATACATTCCAAATCGGCTCTATAGCTTATCGCGCTTATCAGTGTAACAGATAGTGACCCAAAGTTCATGTTCGCAAAGCGAGTTAATTGCAATGTTATTGTTTTAAGCAGTTCCCATATTTAAATGAAAAATTTATCAAATTATACAATACATACAAGAGCTGGAAGATCATAGCATTTCAATATTATAGAATACTCACGAATGTTTTTTTTTCCCTATTTAAAATTATCAAATTTTAATGCAATTTGACAAAAATTGCACAATACTTAGTGTATGACTATCAAATAAGAGCTAGGTTTTATTGTTACAACAACGTTTAAGATCATTAAACGAGTATATATATATATATTTTTTTTTAAAGAAGAATAGTATATAACTTACTGTTTTTAAGGATAGGTGATTGTTAACATTGAATTTAAATGAATGAGTGACCCTCTGAGACAAGTACAGTACATTGCAATAACATTAAAAAATATGAAAGATATGCAATTAACACCTTAAAAGAAACATGTAATGAGTTTTGATATCTTAATACGAGACATTATTGACATGCACATAGAAATGTCACAATTTTGTGGCTGTAGGTGCTCCATAAGACCCCTCTGCTCTTAATAAATGATCCCATTTGAATGTACATATTTAACAACACACAGAAAATGACAGGACCACAACAAAATTTTACACCTATTACAGAATAACTCCCAACTTCGTAGATTTTTAAGAAACTACAGTCGAATTTTCACCGATTCTTAGAGATTGAAACACAGCATTGTTTATGAATCTTCATACTTTAGAGAATGGAACATAAATTAGCATTTATTTTGAATGAATTCAGAATTTTGACATTGATTATAAATTTATGATTTAAACTCTGTAAAGTGTAAATATCTTTTGTCATGAAACTCACACTGTAGACATTTGATATGATTCGAATAAATCTATTTTTAATTTTTTATATTTTATTTTAAAAAGTGAGATTAGTAAACCTGTTACACTTGAATGCATAGATACATAACTCACAACAATATAACATTTCTTAAATGGAACATGCTAAAAAAAAAAAAAAAATTAGCTAATGAGTATAAATAAGGAATTCAATTTGAAAGATAAAAACCATTTAATGAATCTATTATTAATGAAATACACATTAACCATTATCACTTGTACATTTAAACAAATAAGTTAAAATAATTTCCTTATCGCACTTTCATAGTCCTCTGATTTGAATGACTCGAAAAAATTTCTATCATAGCAGTAAAAGACTTCTTCACCACGCAACAAAACTTTCTTAGCAATGTTATTAATGTCAAGATTTAGAAGTACTTGTTCAGACACTCTGTCAAACATTTGTAATGGAGTGCTGTAAAGACATTCATGGTAACTTAAATCTTCAACTTGACCAACACAGCCAACACATTTGAAAAGTTTTCTTACATGACACATGATGTTGTCATGAATACAAGAGATTAATTGTTCGAATGCAAAATTTTTGTCACAAATAAGTGATGGTAGAAAGTTTATAGTGTTCTTTATTTTTAATATTTGAGCAGGAAGCCACTCTATAAATATACTTTCTCGAAGATGTATACTAATGTTGTTAACACTATTCTGTAAACATGCTATTTGATTTTTATCTAAGGTAATATGACACTGTGTTAGACAAAATTTTGAATCATATAATTGAATTATTTTCTGCAGATGCAATTTTCCGTTGTCATTGAAACAGAACAACTCATTGCGACTGACGAAAGAGGTATCTGCATATAGAATATTGAACGACCACAATTTTTGAGAAAATTCACTCCATGTAGCCGGTGACAGTGTAACACCTTCACGCGTAGGCTGTAATTCATTTCGATCGTTAGAGAGATATTTCCATATATACACTTTTAACTTCCCATGACGAAGTTTCAAATACACATACACATTAGAACCTAAATGCCAACGACGGAGTGCATCTTACATAAAATCTGAAGAAGTAGATTCAGTCGAAACTGATTCTGCATTGGAAGATAACAGTCCACTATGTGTTAGAGCACAAGAAAGCAGATCATGAGTTGAGTTTTCAACCTCGGTGAGAACTTGTGAATTGACAACGGTAGATGTTTCTGCTGGGGTTTTGGAAGACATAAGATAGGTTTCTAACCAATCCACAGCAAATTTTTGTGAGGGTGAATTAATCACATCTGAGACAATGTCCACAGATTTTGTTTCTTCTAGGGCAGGAACAGTCAACTCCGCACTATTTACACTAGAAATTATTTGCTCGAGTGATGGCATACTTTGAATTTTAGACATTCTTTTTAGATAGTAACATCCAACTACGACATTCACAGTATAAGATTTATTTTTAAAACACTAACATCTTAAAACATTATAATTCTGTCACAGCTATGAGCGAAGCAAACCTATCCACACAACGTCCAAAGTTGAAATGACTTATCAAACAACTTCATAAGTATAATCACGTAACCTAAATCGAGTGTCGTGTGCAAACAGATCACATAAGATATGAAGTGATTAGAACTTATAATTTTTAATGAATCGTACAACATTAGATTGTGGTAAATACAATTGTTATCTACATGAGAAAATTTCTATATTATTTCATTCAGCTTCGAAATCATAGAGTGAAAATATGTACCAATCTTACTTAAAGTTCCGAATTTTAAATCACATTAACATTATATACTTAGAAAAATTTTATATATATTTTTATAACTTTAGGTGATATGTATCACGCGGAATATACAAGAATAACCTATTACCTAATACCTATTAAGAATAACCTATACAAGAATAACCAAAAACACGAAAATAACTAACAGTATGAGGCCTTCACAAGTCGGCATCCAAACTAGAAATGAACGATAAACACACTAATTGCAACAATTAGATGAGAGCTTATCAGTTCTTATCTTATCTAAGATTCCACATAAAATGACGTTATCACTCCAAAGTTCACAAGATGACGTCATTGGTCCAAGGTTCGCAAGATAGCCATTTAGCCTTTTAAAATTAAGAAGTAATTAAAATTTTTTTAATTACTATCGATTTTTAATTACTTCTTAATTTTAAAAGGCTAAATAGCTATCTTGCGAACCTTGGACCAATGACGTCATCTTGTGAACTTTGGAGTGATGACGTCATTTTATGTGGAATCTTAGATAAGATAAGAACTGATAAGCTCTCATCTAATTGTTGCAATTAGTGTGTTTATCGTTCATTTCTAGTTTGGATGCCGACTTGTGAAGGCCTCATACTGTTAGTTATTTTCGTGTTTTTGGTAGTTATTCTTGTATATTCCGCGTGATACATATCACCTAAAGTTATAAAAATATATATAAAATTTTTCTAAGTATATAATGTTAATGTGATTTAAAATTCGGAACTTTAAGTAAGATTGGTACATATTTTCACTCTATGATTTCGAAGCTGAATGAAATAATATAGAAATTTTCTCATGTAGATAACAATTGTATTTACCACAATCTAATGTTGTACGATTCATTAAAAATTATAAGTTCTAATCACTTCATATCTTATATGATCTGTTTGCACACGACACTCGATTTAGGTTACGTGATTATACTTGATATATGAAGTTGTTTGATAAGTCATTTCAACTTTGGACGTTGTGTGGATAGGTTTGCTTCGCTCATAGCTGTGACAGAATTATAATGTTTTAAGATGTTAGTGTTTTAAAAATAAATCTTATACTGTGAATGTCGTAGTTGGATGTTACTATCTAAAAAGAATGTCTAAAATTCTAATTAACTAAATGCGCTATTTTAAAGTTTGTGTATACATTTGTTTTTAGATACACAACACTTGAAAGGGTCGAATCCTGTTCACAAAACATAATTTCAGCTATGTATTACATTCATGTTTTTAAAGTTTGTGTATAAATTTGTTTTTAGATACACAACACATAAAGGGTTGAATGCTATTCACTTAACACCATTTTGAAAATGCGTAACTATACTTGGGTGTATTCAAATCATTTTTAAAAAAAAATTATATTGATAGTTAGATTTATTTAAAAAAAAAAAAAAAAAAATCCACATTGCTATATATCACTGAATACAATTTTTGTGTTCACTGAACACAATTTGTGTGTGCACTGGAAATCCGTAATCAATTTGTTTTTAAACATTCGAAATCATTTCGTTGTTATTATAAAAATCGTATTGATAGTTAGATTTATTTAAAAAAAAATCCACATTGCTATACACACACACTTAGAATGGTCGAATCCTGTTCACAAAACATAATTTCAGCTATGTATTACATTCATGTTTTTAAAGTTTGTGTATACATTTGTTTTTAGATACACAACACTTAAAATGGTCGAATGGTATTCACTGAACACAATTTGTGTGTTCATTGGAAATCCGTAATCAATTTGTTTTTAAACATTCGAAATTATTTCGTTATTATTATAAAAATCGTATTGATAGTTAGATTTATTTAAAAAAAATATCCACTGAATACAATTTTAGCTAATTATTACATTCGTGTTTTTAAAGTCTGTGTATACATTTGTTTTAAAAAAAATCATAATGTTATAATACGCAATTTTATATTCAGTCTGTAGCATTCTGTTTTAAAACACACCCTTTATAAAGTGCATCGCCATTCACCGAGCGATTCGAATGAACTTTGAAAAATAATCTAGCTTCCACTGATAAGGTACACTTCGAAGATAACTTCTTATAAAGCACGGGTGCTTTGGCACGATGGTAAGACGCGCGGCTTCTAATCAGTTGGGCCCAAGTTCGAATCCAGCTCCTGACCAGTGAAACATTAATTTCTTTTGGAAAAAAAATGCCGATAGATGGCAGCACTTCATCAAAATTCGCCAGAGGGCGCTTTAACTACGTCACGCTGATAAGATCTTTCACTCTGTTGCTGACCAGCAGAGAGGGAGGACGTGTGCTAAGGAGCTCCAAGGCGCGACACGTCATTTCCAGATTGTGTGATGCTCAGTCATCGATTGCGAAATCCCTTGAAACCACTTCCTCAGGTCAAGGGTCAGTCAGCGCTTGTGACATTCCCTCTCAAGACTCGGAGTGAAACTCACTCCGTATGAGTCATCATGCCTCTGTGAAAGACTTTCGCAATTGCCCTCTTCCGAAAGAGGCATCCGGTGCTGCGCCTCACCAAACTTCCAAAAGAGGGGAGGGGGGCATCCTCCCAAAGAGGATCCTCTCAAGAGAGGCATCCTCCCTCCTGGGGGTCTCAAGACCCTCTGAGAGGAGCTTCCTCTCAAAAGAGGGAAGACACTCCAAAGAGGATCCACCCCAAAGAGGATCCACTCCAAAGAGGATCCACTCCAAAGAGGGAAATTCCCTCCCAAAGAGGGCCTCTCCTCCCGCTGCGCTTGCTGCGCCTCCCCTCTTTGGACTGGAACCCCCATTTTATAACTACTTTCAGGTAAACCAGAATGGGAAAAGGATGAAAGTTTTCCCTGGAATAACATAAGATGATAAAGAATATTTTGATGGCAGTTTTTCCAAAAATTTACATATGATGATGAAGTATAATATGATGATGATAATTATACCAAAAGATAGGTGAATGTGGATGAAAATGGTTGGAAATGATTGAACAGAAGGTGTACTAACATTTTGAAGAGATTTACAATGATTATTCTGGATGAAAATTGGAATTTACCGAAGAGATTTACAATGATTTTTCAGAATGAGTAAATTGGAATTTACAGAAGTATACAATTGTTTACAGGTATTTTCAGCAACATCCCAAAAGAACCAAGGAAAAGAGGAGCAGTGCAAGGTCAGGGGCCAGGAGACTCCCAGGTTGATCAGGGAATATTATTCGAAATTTCGCGGGCGGAGAGGATGCAATTTTTAATTTTTTGAATAGAAGAATTGTTCTTAAGAACCCTGGAAAACCAGGCCGCTGAGTTAGCACAAGTGGGCCGAGAGAGATGATTAGGGAGGGTAAGGGGGCAAGAAAAAACAAAGTGATCTGCATCGCCGTAGGCGTTACACGAACAGTTAGAGGTAGTTTTTTGTTTGAAAAAGTACAGGTAGTCCAGAAAAGGGCCATGCCCTGTTAAAAAGTAAGTGAGAAATTGATTTGGAATTAAAAAATTTGGGTCAACAGAGGGAAGAAAATTTGAAATTCGAGCGGGGTCGTGGGTACGGGGAGAGATATAATCATTTAAGTAAGATTGCCATTGGCTAAGAAGAAGGTTTTTACAATGTTTATTTAGCAGAGAGAAAGGGTAGGGGAAGGGAAGGGGGAGCCAGAAATGGTAGCAAGTTTGGCAAAGTGATCTGCGGCCTCGTTGCCAGGGTTATTCGCGTGAGCTTTTACCCAGGAGAGATTAATGAGATTTTTGAATGGACTAGCTTTAATTTTGATTTTATTTAAGAAATTTGATTTATTTTTTTATAGATCTAAATGCCAAAATTGAAGAGAGACTATCCGAAAATATATTTACCTTAGAGTTGTTTTCAATTGCCCAGGAGATTGCATAGTTTATGGCTGCAATTTCAGCCTGGAAAACAGTGTTTTCACCACCTAGTTTAAAGGAAAAGACCCGATCCAGGACATCATGTTTAAAGATGCAGACGGCGAATCCAGTGTTGCCGTCGAGGGAGGAACCATCAGTATAAATGTTTAAATTGGAGAAGGAAAGAGGGTCCGAGGTTTCGAAAAGGACAATCCTGTTAGCAGGAGGAGGGGAAGAAAAGGGGGAATTAAAGTCAAAAAGGGAAGGGGCGGGAAAATCAAGGGAAGAAAAAGGGTTTTGACGAAGTTTCCAAAAGGTAAATTTTGAATGCAAGGATTTTATTACTAAGTGAATGGGCGGGATCCCTGTAAGGGAAAAAAGAGAGATGTTTGAAGAGGTCCTAAAACCTGAAGAGATCTTAAAAAGAAAAATTCTTTGTATTGAAAGAAGAGTTTTAATTTGAACCCCTGTTAGATTGTTGCCCCAGATACCAAAAGAACTTTTTCGATGACCGCCAAGTACCAAAATTTCAAAAATTATTTATGAACACCCCAGTTTACCGAAGGTTGAGGCAATCTTGAAACATCTCTCCTTAAGATGGAAGACGTGGGCACTCCATTTAAAGTTGCCATCTAAAACTATTCCAAGAAATTTGAGGTGCCTGGAGATTGTTATCTTAATATTGTTGATTATAAAAGTGGGATTTTTCTTAATTTTTGAACGGGACTTATTGAAAATGATGGCTTGACATTTGGAGGGAGTGATTTCTAATTTTAATTTAGTAAGAGATTCCGAAACTAGATTTAACAGCAAGTTATTATTTATAGCCAAGGAGCGAAGAGTAGGAGCATAGGTTACCACCGCAAGATCATCTGCGAAGGCTTGGAGGTGGTTTTGATCATTATTTAATAAGAGTATGTTATTGAAATAAATATTCCAGAGAGTTGGTGAGATAACCGAGCCTTGTGGGGCTCCGCGGGAAATATATTTGGTGTGTACTGTGGGGCCATCAATAAAAGATATGATTCTGTTTTGTAAGTACGAAAAGATAAAATTTTGAAATGTGGGAGGTAGATTAATTTTATTAAAAGTATTTGGGAGGATTTCCCAGTTTAGGTTGTCGAAGGCTCCGCAGATGTCCACGGTGGTTAGGGAAACATAATGTCCTGGTCTGAGTTTATTGATTGAGTCGATCAACCTGTGAGTCGCGTCCTCGCATCTGCACAACTCACGGAAACCAAATTGGAGGGGATGGAGAATCTCTCCAGAGGTGAGCCAATAGTTTAGTTTCTTTATGAAGAGTTTTTCAAGAATTTTCCCCAGGGTTGGGAGCAAACAGATTGGTCTGTAAGACGAACAGAGGGAAGGGTCTTTGCCGGGTTTATTAAGGAACAAAACATTAGCTGTTTTCAGGCAGGAGGGAAAGTGACAGAATTTAAAGCATAGATTAAGAGCTTTGGTTAAAAGGGAGGGAAAGGCTTTATACAATTTTTTTCCAAATGTTGAAGTCAATTTTATCTGGGCCAGGGGCCCTTCCACTCTTTAGGTTATTAAAGACAACGTAAAATTCTTCCGGGGAGATCTCACCCAAACCGAGAGTTGGCAGGGAGAGGGAGGGAAAACCCGAGAAATTTGCATCTTCCTTGAAGCAGTGGTCTAATAACCGATCAATTTTATCATGATAATTTAGATTAATGTTGTCTGAGAATTGTAGTTCAATACTGTTGATTTTTCGATGTTTTTGAAATGCATATTTGAAATGAGTGCCGAAAGAGGAGTTACATTTGGAGCAGAAAGTTTTCCAGGAATTAAGTTTTGTTTTATTAATCAATTTTTTATATCTTGCCCTGTTTAATTTATATTTAGTTTGGGCTGCTGAAATGTCCTCCAAGGGGGCAGAGTTTTTCTCTAATGCGAAAGGAGTGTGGAGGGTGTTATTTGTATGGAAAGCCAACTTAACCTTGGTTCTGAGGAGGTAATGGCCTTGAGTGGATGTCGCAAGGAGGTGAAATATTTGGAAATTGATAATCTGGGCGAGGGGGTATGCGCGATGACGTAATATTTGAATAGTTTATCTATCTGATAATCTGGGGGATGGAGTTAAACTTAATTGCGCAAAGAGGCAACAGATAACAGGAGCCCTGTGGACAACGAACTTCTCCCTCGGCTGCCAGTGACGTATTGACAATTCTTATCAGTCGTGACGTACTTAAAGTGAAGTATCGCCCCCTGACGGAAAATTTGGATAGCTAAAGAAGAGTGTCGCCATCTATCGCCATTTTTTTATTTCTGAATGTAAAAGAATGTATTTTAGCTTAGAGAGCTCGGGGATCGAACCCGAGGCCCGGAGATTGGTAGCCATATGCCTTGGCCGTTGTATTATTGAGACTTGCTCGATGTGAGCTTGTGAGTGAAGTCTTTTCTGTGAATATGAACGTGAAGCGAATGGGGGATTTATTCAATGTCTTAAGAAAGTTAATGGAGTTATGAAAGATAAATATTAAAAGGAACTATATTTTTATAAAAATGATATGTATTTTATAAAAAGGGTGTTTTGAATGGATGTGAATGGATTCTGAGTTATGGGCTACTTAACGATTATTCGACGCGTGCTAATACATTCGAGTATATACTAAGACATCATCCTAGCAATTTTACAGGGTGTTGTATAACGATATGGTTTTAATTTCTTCTGATAACTTAATAACGAAATGATTTACGTTTTACAACGACATGGTTTTAATTTTTTTAACATCACGACTTTACGCCTCATGAATATGTTTCGACAGCTTTTTAAATGGATTTTAGTTTTGTACACTATGGAAAATTTAAACACCATGTGCTATTATTTCCTGAATAGGATTTGACAGTTTTAGCTAGCAAAAAAATTTTCACTGCTGCTTTGCAAATATTTTAGGACATGGAGAATCCAAGACATTGCTCCATTTAACGTAGTTAAATTATTAAGTGCACTGAATCATCTAAGAATGCAACACTTGGCAGATATTTTAAACTGCGAAACTGCAAAGTACTGAAAGCCCTTTGAGCTAACCACTGCTTTGGTCCACGCTGTCTGTTCTTACCAAAGAACGAAATACTGAGTAGATATTTTAAAATGGAAAAATGTAAAGTGCCGAAAGCCCTCCAAGCTACAAACTGCTTTGGCAAACTTAATCTGCTCTTACCAGAGAATGCAATACTTGGCTGATTTCTTAAAATGGGAAAATGCTTGGTGTCGAGACCCCTTCAAGCTAACCACTACACAGCCCCACTCAATCTGCTCATAGCAAAGAACTCGATACTTGGTGAATTTTTTAAATTGGAAAATGTTTACATTAGAAATACCGAGTGGCATATATTCAGAATTGTACATATCGAGGTTCCATGTACACACATACACTATACGAAAAATAACTAAAACTAATATAATGAATTAAACCCATTTATTTTAATCCAATACATTGCATTGACTTTTGCAGTGAAAACAAGACCTCGTTGTATTCATGGTTTAATGACGACGAAGTTAAAATTAATTTTTTAGCTAAGAAAAATATTAAATAAACAAGAACGTGTGATTTTTAAACTTGGTACAAGCGGAAATTCCATAGGGCTTCCAAAATTTAAATTGTAGTTTTGAAAAAACATTAGAGATGTGTTTTAGATCTGATTTCATTCAAGTGGAAATCCAACGATTGCAAATACGTGATTGAAACCTCACGTTTTCATGGACACCACTGAAATGTGTGGATCTTATTCTGAAAAATCTGCTTTGAAAAAAAGTATGTAGTCATTACATATGTATATGAATACATATGCTGTGTTTACCCAATCCATATGAACGAATAATTAATTAATATTATTGAACCTTAGATACTTTATTTTTCCATCAAACTCACAGTGTACGATGTAATGTCAGAACCACGCTATCAGCTTTGAATAAATACACTATCTTATCGCCCTGCATCACTATGACACGAACGACCTTGCGAAAAAAGGGATTCACACGCATGTTGAATACAGTAATTATCTTAGTTGTCACTGTTTCTTACTTAATTATCACTAAACGTATAAATTATTAATATTTGTAGCTTTCAATAAACATTTTTTTTTCTCATTATGCCTAGGAATTAAGAACACACATAGGGAATGAGAATATTTTTTACAAGAAGACTAAGGTCTTAAAATCATAATAAATGGAATTTACCATATTGTACAATGTACTTAACGAATTTGGGGGGAAAGTATTCTATATATATTTAAATGAAATTTACGAAATTGGACGATACTTGCAAGGGGTGTAAGACCTCAAAATTTCAATATTTTAGCGAATTGTTCGAATTTCATTATTTTTAGTGAATTGCTTAATACTCAGCTAATATCTGCGGAAGTGGTGAGGGATGCGTTTTCGATATTCCAACGCATTTAAGACGCTAAAATTTCATTATTTTATTGAATTGTTTGGTTCTTAGCGAATGTTTGAGGAACTAGAGGCGTATTTTTAATGTTACATAAGCCCTAAGACACCTTTATCGTTTAAAATTTTGATATTTGAGTGAAATTTACCAAAATTGAACAATACTTAGTGGATGATTATCGAATAAGAGGCAGGTTTTTAATGTTGTAGGTACGTACGTCTCAGGCCCTTAAATCGATATATTTTTTAAACTGTTACGAATTTTAGAAGAATTGAGTAAAACAGCGATTTTTTTAAGGATATACGATTGTTAAGATTAAATTTAAATGAAAAAATGACCCTGTGTTGTAATGTTACATAAGCCCTAAGACGCCTTTATCGTTTAAAATTATGATATTTGAGCGAAATTTAGCAAACATTTGATAATACATAGTGGGTGATTACAGAATAAGATCCATGTATTTAATGTTGTAGGTACATATCAGGTCCTTAAATCGGTATATTTTTAAAACTGTCACGAATTTTGGGGGAATAGAATAACACTTAGCGATTTTTTAAGGACATGCGATTGTTAACATTGAATTTAAATGAAAGAGTGACCCGCTGGAGTAAGTGTAGTATATTCTAATAACATTAAAATATGAAAGACACGCAATTACCACTTTAAAAGAAACGTATAATGAGTTTTGATATCTCATTACGAAATATTGACTTACATATAGGAATATCATTATTTCGCGGCCATAGATACACTATAAATCTATACAATTCTTAACGGATGGCCGCATTCTAATATGCATATTTAAACAAACTGTGGAAAATAACAGGACGAAACTGAGACATACGACAAAATTTTACACTTCTTACAGAATAAATCCAAACTTCGTAGATTTTTAGGAAACTGGGGTCAAATTTTCAGTGATTCTTAGAGTTTGAAACCACTCTTTATGAATCTTCATACTTTTAGGGAATAAATCATTACTTAGCATTTATTTTTAATGAATAAGGGTATAATATTTCAGAATTTTAACACTGAATATAAATTTCATGAATTAAACTCTGCAAAGTGTAAATATCGTTCCTTACGAAAGTTACATTATACACATTTGATATGATTCGAATAAATTTATTTTTAAATATTTTTATATTTTATTTTAAGAAGCAAGATTAGTAAACCTAATACACTCGAATGCATAGATACATAACCCACGAGCATTAAAATTTTTAAATAGAACATGTTAAAAATGAGTCGATGAACGTAAATAAGGAGTTCAGTTTGAAAGATAAAAATCCGTTTAATGAATCTATTCTTCATAAAATACACATTGACCATTATTTGTTGCACATTTAAACAAATAAGTTAAAATAGTTTTCTTATCGCGCATATAGTCCTCTGATTTGAATGACTTGAAAATATTTCGATCATACCAGTAAAAGACTTCTTCACCACGCAACAGAACTTTCTTTGCTATATTATTAATGTCGAGATTTAGAAGTACATGTTCATACACACTGTTGTACATTTCTAATGCAGTGCTGCAAAGACATTCATGATAAATCTTATCTTCAATTTGGGCAACACAACTAACACATTTGAAAAGTTTTCTTGCATGACACATCGCACTGTCATGAATACAAGAGATCAAATGTTCGAATGCAAATTTTTTGTCACAGATAGCTGATGGTAGAAAGGTTCTAGTGTCCGACAACGTTTTTTCAAAATTGACGATTTTTTCAAAATTTCATTCGAAAATTTAGGGGGGTTCTGAACATTCGATTACGTATAAAAACCATAGGCTTCCAGTGTTTAAGGATTGTGATTTTTGTACCAAATTTTGTTCGAATCGGTCCCTTCGTTCGTCAGTTATCGTCTCCACAGACTCAATGACACACACACACGCGCACAAACTTTCACACACACACACACACAGACATCACTTAAAAAATGTTTGATTCGTGATCAGGGATGCTTGAAACGTGCTCTCCCGTCGAAAACTCGAATTCGAATTTTCGACCCCGTCACAATACTTTCCTTATACATTATGTATATAAGGAAAGTAAAAAGGGTCTGTTATTGGAAAAAACTTAAGCATCTATGAAAATTAGTTGGAGAATAGGAAAAGTCAGTTTTAGGAGCATTCCCTATTCTTAACTGTCATTTACAAGAAGTTTCACTGCATTTATTTAATTAAATTGATGTATTTACTTCTTTATAGAAAAATAAATATATTTATTTAGTGCCATTTGCCATAAAATATAACTTTTCAATTGGAATAAAATAATAATAATAATAACGTGAGAACAAGAGCGAAGTTTAAAAGTTAGAGTAAGTTAGTAAAGAAATAGTAAAGTTAGTTCAGCCGTAACCGACGTGGATCACAAGGGTGACGTCACGAAACCTGGTTTCGGGCCCGGTAAGAAGAGCAAACTGCCTGCCATCACGATGACCCCGCCCTGGTCGCATGTTCCGAAAACGTACTCGCTATACCCCTGCTACAGTGTCTAGAACTAATAGTGTGCCGACCGCCTATACCTCCCAATGCTGGGAGATGTTCCTGAAAAGCCGCCTCGCCAGACGGCGTTGGTCTCGAATAAGCGGTCTAAAGCGGAGGAGTTAACATTGAAGCAAATGGGAATTTATTGCAAATGAAATGACTGATATCTTTCGAAATAACTGAAGAATTTGTGTGAAATTAGGTGTGATTATTGTAAGTGGTATACACAAAAAGTCATTTGATTTTCAGAGAGATTGAGCTAGGGATATATTCTTATTTTTAAAATTTTATTTAACTTGATCTGGTGTTCGTTCAAACATTTGAGGTCCAAAATAATCAGGTTCATTTATCATAGTAACGTGAAATTCGTTATGACGTTTCCTCTTGTGGTACATTTCAGTTCTTTCGATTTTGAAGCATATCGGGCTAGCCCGTCCTGGGCCCGTCATAGGACATTACCTGGTTTCAGAGAATATCTCGAAAATCAGAGAACGTTGGAAATCTAAGTTTAATATATCGTTTTCTTTTGGGGTGTATTTTAATTCATTAAATTTTCAACCGTACCGGGTTAACCCGTCTTAGGCCCGCCTTAGAAACTCACCCGTTTTTGCGGTATAACTCGAGAACAGGTGTATCTAAAAATTCGAAGTTTAGAAAATCCTTGCCATTTGCTGTATGAATAAAAATTTTATCGGGCTAGCCCGTCCTGAGTTCAACAAAAGGAATATATCGTTTTTTGAGAATAACTAAAAATTCGGAGCATCTAGAATGTATAAATTTAATGTGTCATTGTCCTTTGGGGTACATTACATTTCACCGCATTTCGAACCGTATCGGGTTAGCCTGTCTTGGGCCTGCCATAGAAATTTACTCGTTTTTAAAAAATAAATCGATCAATCGGAGTAGCTGAAAAATATAAATTTAGTATATCATTTCCGTTTGGATGGATTTTAATTTAGATTTTGAAGCTCGTCGGGCTAGCCCGTCTTGGATCCGCTGAAGAATGCATTCGTTTTTGAAAAGTAAGACGAGAACCGAAGTAGCTAAAATTCCAAATTTAACATGTCGTTGGCTTTTGGGGTATATCTAAGTTTCTTCGGAGTTGAACTTTATCGGGGTAGTCC
The DNA here is from genome assembly GCA_951213105.1 of Amaurobius ferox. Lineage (NCBI taxonomy): Eukaryota > Metazoa > Arthropoda > Arachnida > Araneae > Amaurobiidae > Amaurobius > Amaurobius ferox. Next base: position 41,425 of record CATNUR010000089.1, read on the forward strand.
GTTCTGGGCCCGACATAGGAATGGGCCCGTTTTTTAGAATACCTGGAAAATCGGGGAAACTAGAAAATATAAATTTAGTACATCCTTATCTTTTGGGGAATATTTTAATTCCTTTGTTTTTGAACCGTATCGGGCCAACCCGTTTTGGGCCCGACTTAGAAATTCACTTTTTTAGTGGAATAACTATAGAACCGGAGTATCAAAAAGTTTCAAGTTTAGAATGTCGTTGTTATTTGCGGTATGTCTAAGCTCATTGGATTTAAAACCTGATCGGGCTAGCCCGTCCCAGTTCCAACAAAAAGAATATACTCGTTTTTTAAGAATAACTCCAAAACTGTAGCAGCTAGAATATCTAAATTTAGTATATCATTGTTTTTTAGGGTATATTTTATTTCTTTGGATTTTGAACCTTATCAGATTCGCCCGTCTTGGGCCCGACATAGTGGTAATGTATTCATTTTTCGAGAATAACTCGTAAATTGGAGCAGCTAAAAAATCTAAATTTAGTATATCAATTTCTTTTGGGGTTTATCATAATTTATAATTTGAACCTCATCGTCTTGAGTCCGTCTTAGGAATGCGATCGTGCTTGATGAATAACTCGAGAACCGGAGTAGCTAAAAATTCCAAGTTTAGCATGCTATTGTCTTATGTGACATATTTCATTTTTTCGAATTTAAACTTCATTCAGCCAGCTCGTGCTGTGCCTGCTATAGGAATAGACTCATTTTTTTTAGAATAACCCGAAAACTGGAGCAGATCGAAAATCCAAATTTAGTATATTAATTCCATTTCGGGTAGAATTTAATATTTTCGGCGTATATATAATTATAATTAGTGGCGTAGGCATGGGAGATAGGATGTGTGGTAAAAAACCTCATTTGCCGAACAATTACATTAGTTCTCAAAATTGTCTATATTTAAAAAAAATGAATTTTGTACTATAAGCTCCATTCGATCGTCGACCCCCTTGTGTCCTAAATACATAGTTACATCCATATGCAAATGAGCTAAGAAGTGCGAAATTTGTCCACGGATGTTGGGTCGGTGCACTGGGAGTACGAGTGAAGGTTACGGTTCTGCGTGATCTGACGAAGAAGGTTTTATGCCTTCGAAACCGGTCGATATTAGTATTTTGAGTGGTATTCTGCTTTTTACGAAGATAATTTTATTTCTTTAGCAGAAATTTGGACCGCATGTATTGATTTTGTTTACTTGAAATTGAAATTTTTCAATAATTTTTAAAAGCATTATATGAATAACTTGAACGAATGCTTTAAAACCAAACTTTTGTTTTGCATTTTGATACATATTACCATGTAAACCTAAAAAAAATGTATGAGAATGTCTGGCAAATATTTTGTTTTATCTCATATGTTCGGCTACTAGGAAAAATGCCTGTGGGTGGCCCTGTGAATTTGGAAGAAAAACATGAAACACCATTGCCGCTTGAACATTAGAACAAGGTGGGAGCTGCCTGCCTACAAGTGCTGTCTCTTTGTACGGTGAAAGATAGCGCTGATAAGAATTTCGATTGAGGGTGGACATGTAATCGACCGCTATTTTATTTCGACAGGCGCGTCTCCTTTACATACGTTTCCGCAAATTGCGACATCTCTTACACGAACAATGCTCAAAAGATCCGCAAATCAGCGGGGGCTCTGGAAATGGGTAGAACACCAGGGAAGGGCATTTTGTATTGCCTTCAGGGTGGCCTCTAGATACAATAGCAAGTATCTCATTAGCACATTGGTCATCTGAGATCGAATTTGTTTTTACTAAGAACCGTCACATGTACAATATTCTTTTTCGTTCTAAGATTGGACGGGATGGACCCGCTCAGAAAGAATGATTTCTCGAAACTGTAAGCAGCAAGCTTTCACTCATTTGATGTTTGTTGTAACTGACGTTGAAAATCTATATTTGGATTAAAAAGGGCTGTTTTTATAGCTATACCATTATCGCCTTTTCTGGGTAAAATTGCCTAGAAAAATGTATTAATTCGATTCATCCAGCATATTACTTTATTTTGCATTTCGACGAATAGGCTAAAAAATCGCTTAACATTTCATAATCTGCGAATTTCAGCATCCAAAAATCCCGTCACAAGACTTTTCTTTCTATTATACTATGTAGTACGAATCACTATATTACTATGAATCTTTAAAGTGCACCGTGGACTGGTTTCGCATTATTTAAGTCTCTTGCATATAAGCGTAGCCAAGATCTAGGATAAGGGGGGGGGGTCGACGATCGAATGTGGGTTTACACAACAGTACAAAATACTTTCTCAAATATAATCCCTAAGGAGAACTAATGGAATTGTTTGGTAAATGATAATTTTTCTTCAATTTTCGAGTTATTTTCCAAAAACGAATGCATTCCTAAGGCTGGACAAAGATAGGGTAATCTAATAAAGTTTAAAATCCAAAGAATTAAAATATATCCCAAAAGAGAATACTATATTATAAATTAATATCCATCCAAAAGGGAATGATATACTAAATTTACATTTTTTAGCTACTCCGAGTGATCGAGTTATTCTTGAAAAGCGAGTAAATTTCAATGGCGGGCCAAGGCGGGCTAGCCCGATAAGGTTCGAAATGCGATGAAATATAATATACCACAAAGGGCAATGATATATTAAATTTAGATATTCTAGATGCTCCGAATTTTGAGTTATGCTCAAAAAACGATATATTCCTCTTGTTGGGCTCAGGACGGGCTAGCCCAATGGGGTTCAAAATCTAAATTAAAAGTCATCCAAAAGGAAATGATATACAAAATTCACATTCTTTAGCTACTTCGTTTGATCGAGATATTCTTGAAAAGCGAGTAAATTTCTTTGGCGGGCCAAGACGGGCTAGCCCGATAAGGTTCGAAATGCGATGAAATATAATATACCACAAAAGACAATGACATATTAAATTTAGACATTTTAGATGCTCCGAATTTTGAGTTATTCTAAAAAAAAAACGATATATTCCTCTTGTTGGGCTCAGGACGGGCTAGCCCGATAAGATTTTTAATCCAAAGAGTTAAAATATACAGCAAATGACAAGCATATGCTAAACTTCGAATTTTTAGATACACCTGTTCTCGAGTTATACCAAAAAGTAAAGTCATATGGCGGGCCCAGAACGGGGTAGCCCGATAAGCTTCAAAATCGAAAGACTTGAAATGTACCAGAAGAGAAAACGTCATACCGAATTTCACGTTACTGTGATGAATGAATTTGATTATTTTGGATCTCAAATGTTTGAACGACCACAGATAAAGCTAAATAAAATTTTTAAAATATGGATATATCCCTAGGTCAATCTCTCTGAAAATCAAATGACTTTTTGTGTATACCACTTACAATAATCACACCTAATTTCACACAAATTCTTCAGTTATTTCAAAAGATATCAGTCATTTCATTTGCAATAAATTCCCATTTGTTTCAATGTTAACTCCTCCGCTTTAGACCGCTTATTCGAGACCAACGCCGTCTGGCGGAGGCGGCTTTTCAGGAACATCTCCCAGCATTGGGAGGTATAGGCGGTCGGCACACTATTAGTTCTAGACACTGTAGCAGGGGTATAGCGAGTACGTTTTCGGAACATGCGACCAGGGCGGGGTCATCGTGATGGCAGGCAGTTTGCTCTTCTTACCGGGCTCGTCTGGCGTAGGCGGTTTTTAGGGAACCTGTTTTTCGCCTCGGTCGGCACACTATCCCTTCTAGCCACTGTACCCCTGCTAAGGCCTCCTGCTGTGAGGCTGATTCTTCGCTATTGGCCAAGTTAAATGACGTCATGGACGGAGCCTAGTTTACACTTTGAAGTTGTCGTCTTCGAGATTATACATGGAAAAAAATGTTTGTTATTAAATCGGGAAGAAAATTGTGATAGAAAGAAATAGTGCAACGATATAACGTTGACCCCAAACTGCTTAAACTCTTAATGTGCAACAAACTGCCACACTAGGAACTAGGATAAATAATAAAAACAGTAAATCAAAAACCTCGAACCTCCAACTATGGACCAATGAAATAATGTCACAGTATGAAGATAAGAACCACACCTAGAGATTGGAGATTAAAGGCGCTTCGCGCATGGTGCTCTGTTCTGGACGAAACTCTATCAGGATATAACGTTGTGTGACAATATACGGAGATATATACACATTCGTAAAACAACAAAAATGTCTTAAATTTAGGTAAGTAGTATATGATATATTTATTAAAATTTTTGCGATTAAAATGTTGACACTGGAACGTTATACCTTATACATCTGTAATAATCCGATTGAATGATTTTCTTATTTTTTATAGTACCTAATTTTAGATTGAAGATCGCCGACCAAATATGAATATATCAAAACTTGTACTGCAATATTTCACCTGGCCTGTTTAAATAACTTAAGTGGTCAGATGTTTTTATTGTTGTATCAGTTAAATTAAAGGAGAAACTTGGATTTTTTTTCCTTCTAGGCTAATTAAATTTGTGTAGAAGACAGCAATATATTTTTTAATCTGATTCATAGTTAATTTGTTTATCACAGTAGTGTGCTATAGTATAAGAGTGTAAAGATGTTATACAAATTAATGAAACTACTAATAAAATTAATATATATTCTATATGTATATACCAAGTTGTAACTTAAATAGCATATATATGAAGTTTTATTTCAATTGTATGAGTGTTGATTTTGAGATTTTATTGATATTAAGTAACATTATGAAGAAAGCAAACATTAATAGCCATTATCTAATGTTTATGAAATACTTTTAAGTTTGATCTGTACCCAGGAGGGGGGGGGGTTGGAACACCCCTCCCCCCCGAAGAAATATTAAATTGTAAAATTTTGTATTCTGTGTGTAAAAAATTGTGTACAAAAAAAAATATTATTAGGAAAGCGAGTTTCGTGCTGTTTCCGCGCCCCAAGCTTAGGGTGACGAATTGTTTGAAATTTACGGTCGTTGGCGATGAGTCGTAGGCTCATCGCCAACGACCGCCGCGAAATTTCAGACATCTAATTTCTATCTGGACAGCATTAGTGGAGCGAAAGAAAGTGAGCTTCATCAATGGAAGGAAGTTTTAAAGGAGTGCAAGCTCGAATAAGAGAACATTTTCCAGAAGCACTCTATGTTCATTATAGTTCTCATTCCCTGTACTTAGCACTCTGCCATTCATGCGAAGTTGTTAGCATAAGAAATTGCATTGGCACTGTTAAAGCCGTGGGAATTTTTTTAAAATCTTCATCTAAAAGAACGGGGTGTTTAAAAGAAAACATTGAATCTAACTTTCCTGAAACAAAATGGAAAACTTTAACAGCTATGTGCGAAACAAGATGGGTAGAAAATCACGATAGGCTTCTAAAATTCAAAGAAATCTACAAAGCTATTGTAGAAACTTGGAAGATTTAAGCTTCAATCCTGATGTAGATACGTCTTCGAAAGCATCATTGTTGCTAAAATCTATTTTATCAAGCGACTTTGTGATCAGTTTGTGCTGCTTATCTATGCTATTTTCATACACTCTGCCTGTGTGCAAAATGTTACAATCTCCGCAGTGTGATTTATCTGGAGCTATGCAACATGTAGACTTATTGCAAGAAACTTTTGTTGACATAAGGGCAAATATAGAATCGAGGTTTTTAAACATTTACAAATGTTCTGAACATTTGTTGCACTCTGTAAACGAAGAAATTAAAATTCCATGAACAGCATCGAAGCAAAAATACCGAGCAAATACTTGTACATCGAATTCTGAAACTTATTTTCGAATTGCAATAGCTATTCCATTTTTGGATGATTTTGTTAATCAAATAAATAACTGATTTTCCAATCATAAAGCCACGTTAATTACATTAGATCAGCTAATACCATCTGTTTGTTGTGATGAAAACACAGTTTTCAATGTAGAAGCGTTACAATTGTACAAAAACAGGTTGCACTGGGACACTTTAGAACCGAAATACGAAATGTGGAGAAAGAAATGAGTGTTGATAGACCTAAGTGTGCCATTACAGCTTTGAATGAATGCAGTGCAGATTTTTCCCCCTCAATATTTTTTGTTTATTAAAAATTTTATGCACACTCCCTGTAACCACTTGCACCCCTGAAAGAACATTTTCGACATTGAAAAGGATTAAAACTTACCTTCGAAATTCAACCAGTCAAGAAAGACTAAATGGACTGGCATTGATGTCAGTTTATAGACATTGAAATTGACAATGAAGATGTGATAAATGTGTTTGCTTTAAAAAAGGCAAGAAAACTAAACTTTGTCCTTTGAGTGAGTTTTGAATATTTTTCATAAGTTTGTTAAAGTCATTAGACATTTAGAAATTTCATTTTTTTTTATTCCAGATATTTCATTTGCATTATGTAATTGCATATTTTTATTTTTTATCACTATTTCGATTGCTTATCTACTTATTTTCTTTTCGTCTGACTACTAAAAGGTAACTATAAAAGATATGTAAATATTATTTTATAATATTGTATATAATTAAAAAAATTAAATTAAAAAATATTTAAAACACTTTTTTTCGTAACTTCTTTTTATAAGTGCGAAACAACTTTTTATGTGTGAAAGCCCCAGGCCGTCGGGCTCGTCCAGAGGACTTAGAGCAACAAAATGGACGACCGGGAAGGAACTTTTTATGTGTGTACGTATGCATGCATGCATGTACGTACGTAAAGTGTGGAACATAATTTCTCTGAGAACCCCCATCCCCAAATTAAATTTCTGGGTAAGGCCTTGTCTGTACCCAGTAGTGAGCTGCCAAATTTTTAACAGCCAGTAAGCTATTATGCAAGATTATGGTTTCAAATGCTATCATTCTTCGCAGTTCACACTAACATAATATACATTTATATATTTATTGTGCGTTTAGAATTCATTTGGTGTTCGAGTTAAAATTATTTACATTTTAACTCTGTTGTTGTTGTTGTTTCTTATGACCTCCTGATTTCGACGGATATTTTAACTCTTAAACATGTTTATTTCAAATTATGTTTAAAATTTAACAACCAATATTTAACCTTTGGAAATGTTTAATAACAATTACATGTGTATAATCCTACACTTTGAATTTTGAATATACAAAATTTTAATATTCAAATTTAAAAGACCTGTATTGATACATCATTCAAATTTTTCTGAACATTTCGAATTTAACTCAACATTAATTCAGTTAAAAACCTCTTTACACTTGCTATTCTGTATAACACATCGGAAATATAAAACCTGAAGCTTTATTCTTCAATCTCTTGAATAATTTCAGTTTGAAACATTTAGTCAAAATACTATTAATTTCTAAACCCAAAATTATTTATTTGAAACAAATATTAATTTCAATATCTTTATTACTTCAACAACTATAATTCGATTTAGATAATATATTACTATCTAATGTTAACGAAATACTTTAGCATCGGTTGGACGCAGTGATAACTAGTCAAACTTTTAACTGGTATATGTATTTTCAGCTTCATTATATCTCATTACATCAGGATAAATCAGATACCATCAGTATTAACTAGGTAAGTCAATTTGCATTTATTTATGCATCCTAGGATATCAAATCCATCTTCATATAAAATTAAATTAGTAACTACTGTCTGTTATTTTCAAAAACAGCATTCAGTAAGTTGATTTAAAATATCTGTTGGATAAACGCCTTCTTTATAAACATGTTATAAATTGAAGTTAGGTAGTCATGCAACATTATTATGCAGTTAAAGTTGTTCAAACAGATTGTACTGTTAAATAGAAAATGCATATTTTTAACTATAGTAAAGCACTATTTATACACTACACTAGGGACCAGTGAAGTAAAGCGTATACCTGTAAAAATATGTAATTGAAATTAATGTCACTGGATAGGAATGTTTGACGAGCTATGTAGAAATGCATATAAATGATGTATATACTGTATTTCAAATATTTGAAATTTAATATTCACTGATTAGAATGGGAAATTAGACTATATAAGATTTAACAAAATATTTGAAACATTTTTATGTAAATAAAATTAAAATTTGTTTTGATTTGACAACAAGTTATGAGTTTTATACAAATATTGAAATTAAAATATAACTATCCATATTTCATTACCTGAAGATACATTCAATTGAGTAGTTGAAAATTAGTACTAACTTTTGAATCATTTGTGAGATATCAGTGATTATAAATGTACACATGCTTATCTCAAAAGCATTCAATTCTAAAATAAGAATACTTAAAACAAAAACATGTAAATTCATTGATAGTTCAAATATCTGATCCTATTACAATATTTTATCTTAACGTTAGTATTATGTGTGTAACAGTAGCGTAGCGTCCCCAGGCAATTCTTTTTTTGAGGAAGAGGAGGAGGAGGGGGGGGGGGTTGAATTGGTAACCAAACAGTTTGCTTCCCATTTCGCTAAATATCATTTCTTTGAACTTAAATGGGTTTCTAGGGCACATGATTTCCCTACTTGGTAATGCTAATGGTGTGTAGAGACAAAAAATATTTCTTAAATATATTTCTATAATTTTAAAGAATCAAGGGTACTTCCTCATTATAGCGACCCCTGAGGATGAATCACCAAGTATCCGAGATTTATCGCCAAGGTAGGTTGTAAAATCTCGCCAAACGTTTGCAGTCCTAAAGAAACAGCACGTGTTTATATTATTGTCATATTGCTTTTTCGTTAACGAAAACCTTGGCGAAATCTTAACTGCGACCTTGGCTCAATTGGATTTATGGGAGCCATTATAATAAGATAGTACTGAATCAAGCTATATATACAATTTCTTTCTAATAATACAATGATTGTAGCTAAAATTAAATCTGCTTTTCAATTTCTTAGTCTACAGTAACAATCGAAATATATAGATATTAGTTTATTAAATGGGATGTTTTTATTTACTTTAAAAAATTTTTTTTGCCTTTACTCTAAGGCAGGAATTTACTTTTATGCATCAAAATTCTATTATCTGTACTACTGATGGAAAAAAATCAGTACAAATAAGATAACCATGTGCATTACCTAAAAATAAATATTTCAGTTCATCCCGTGAATAATATCTCGAGAAATTATAAATATTTAATCAACTGAACCTGATTGACTTGTACCTACTTAATCAAATTTAAAACATTATAATTTTTATTACATAGTGTTTATGTTAATCCATGTCTAGCCAATCCGAATTTCTTATAGAAAGCTGAAGGTTAATTAGGTCCATGTAAATTGATCATAATTCAATGAATTGTGAGTACAGTTAACTAAATTTAAAAGGTAGCTGCAAAGTTTACAAGGGCAGGTTCAGGTAGAAATAAAAAAGGGATTTACTTCGACATGTTTCTTTTATTGAACATTTGTTTTTGTAGTATATCAGTAAATAGTTATCAAAACTGATAAATTTTTTTTGATTAATCATAAAATGAAGCAAACTAGCCTGATAAAATGAATGTTGTCATTTTGGGATTTATGACATTGTAAGTAGTTATAAAAGGCCGGTCCCAGTCCAAAGAGGGGAGGCGGCTCAGGAGGAGAGGCCCTCTTTGGGAGGAGGGTCCCTCTTTGGGAGGATGCCTCTCTTGAGCCGCCTCCCCTCTTTGGAGTGTCTTCCCTCTTTTGAGAGGACCCTCCTTGGAGGGTCTTGAGACCCCCAGGAGGGAGGATGCCCCCCTCCCCTCTTTTGGAAGTTTGGTGAGGTGGTGCAGCACCGGATGCCTCTTTCGGAAGAGGGCAATTGCGAAGTCTTTCACGGAGGCATGATGACTCATACGGAGTGAGTTTCACTCCGAGTCTTGAGAGGGAATGTCACAATCGCTGACTGACCCTTGACCTGAGGAAGTGGTTTCAAGGGATTTCGCAATCGCTGAGCGACCCTTGACCTGAGGAAGAAGTTTCAAGGGATGTCGCAATCGAACAATCTGGAAATGACGTGTCGCGCCTTGGAGCTCCTTAGCACACGTCCTCCCTCTCTGCTGGTCAGCGACAGAGTGAAAGATCTTATCAGCGTGACGTATTTAAAGCGCCCTCTGGCGAATTTTGATGAAGTGCTGCCATCTATCGGCATTTTTTTCCAAAAGAATTTAATGTTTCACTTGTCAGGAGCTGGATTCGAACTTGAGCCCAACTGATTAGAAGCCGCGCGTCTTACCATCGTGCCAAAGCACCCGTGCTTTATAGGAAGTTAACTTCGAAGTGTACCTTATCAGTGGAAGCTAGATTATTTTTCAAAGTTCATTCGAATAGCGATGCGCTTTATAAAGGGTGAGTTTTAAAACAGAATGCTACGGAGTGAATATAAATCTGTGTATTATAACATTATGATTTTTTAAAAACAAATGTATACACAAACTTTAAAAACACGAATGTAATAATTAGCTAAAATTGTGTTCAGTGGACACGAAACTTGTATTCAGTGAATAGGATTCGACCATTCTGAGTGTTGTGTATCTAAAAACAAATGTATACACAAACTTTAAAAACACGAATGTAATAATTAGCTAAAATTGTGTTCAGTGGACATGAAACTTGTATTCAGTGAATAGGATTCGACCATTCTGAGTGTTGTGTATCTAAAAACAAATGTATACACAAACTTTAAAAACACGAATGTAATAATTAGCTAAAATTGTATTCAGTGGATTTTTTTTTTTTTTTAAATAAATCAATACGATTTTTATAATAATAATAACGAAATGATTTCGAATGTTTAAAAACAAATTGATTACGGATTTTCAATGAACACACAAATTGTGTTCCGTGAATACTATTCTGAGTGTTGTGTATCTAAAAACAAATGTATACACAAACTTTAAAAACATGAATGTAATACATAGCTGAAATTATGTTTTGTGAACAGGATTCGACCCTTTTAAATGTTGTGTATCTAAAAACAAATGTATACACAAACTTTAAAATAGCGCATTTAGTTAAAATGAAGTGAACAAGATTTCACCATTCTAAGTGTGTGTGTATAGCAATGTGGATTTTTTTTTTAAATAAATCTAACTATCAATATGATTTTTATAATAATAACGAAATGATTTCGAATGTTTAAAAACAAATTGATTACGGATTTCCAGTGCACACACAAATTGTGTTCAGTGAACACAAAAATTGTATTCAGTGATATATAGCAATGTGGATTTTTTTTTTTTTTTTTTAAATAAATCTAACTATCAATATAATTTTTTTTTAAAAATGATTTGAATACACCCAAGTATAGTTACGCATTTTCAAAATGGTGTTAAGTGAATAGCATTCAACCCTTTATGTGTTGTGTATCTAAAAACAAATTTATACACAAACTTTAAAAACATGAATGTAATACATAGCTGAAATTATGTTTTGTGAACAGGATTCGACCCTTTCAAGTGTTGTGTATCTAAAAACAAATGTATACACAAACTTTAAAATAGCGCATTTAGTTAAAATGAAGTGAACAAGATTTGACCATTCTAAGTGTGTGTGTGATTTTTTTTTCTTTTTATAAAAATAATAATGAAAATTAGAACTCACGGAACGACGTCTTCACTACCCGCTGGTCAAACTTCAAATGAGTGATACACTCTCATTACGCTATTAAAAATTAGATATTATCTATAATGACGTCAGCAGTATGAGGTGTTGCCACCTATTTTTTCTAATAATATATTTTAATAGTTGGATACTTCAAGGGTCTGATTTGGTACACGTAATCTGAAATACATCATTTTAATGATATTACGCATTGAATATGATTCGGCCATTTTTAAAATGGTGGATGTAATTGAAATATCGAAGTTTAGAATTTAACAAACTAACGAATTTTCACCCCCAAAAATTTTAGCATTCAGTTTAAATAAAACCCAATGAATATGATATCACCATTTTAACATCGTAATTTTACTACCATTATAGAACTTAGAAGTGAGTGTACATTATTTTTTTTCAGGACACCAACACATTTTAAAATCTATTGAATAGGAATAGACCATTTTGCACATACATGTACCTAGATTTCAACACCCGGTATTAAAACCTGCTAAACATGAAACGAGTAAGTATTGTGTGAGATTTTATCACACTAACTTTCAAACTTTTTAAATTTTTAAAAATGTCCGAAATAGTTGTATTTCATCGGTAGACATAAATTGTATGGAACACATTTTTATGAAAAAAATATCTGTTTCGACAGCTTTTAAAAATAGATTTCTACGGTTGTACACTACGGTTCTAGAATTTTCTAAATACGAATCGACTGTTTGAACTACCAATGGTGGTTTTACCGATGCAAATATTTACAGGACAAATATTTCAATGAAACCAAACTTAGTTGAAGCTTCTAAGTTTGAATATTTAGAATCATTTCATATAATTTTTATATTCACATTGAAAATAGTTAACAAAATTGGAACTCACGGAGCGACAACTTACTGTCCACACTCCAAATGAGTGATACACTCTTATTACATTATTAAAAATTAGATCTTATCTATAATGATGTCATTATGTTGCCGTATTGCCACCACAAAATTATTCTTTCCAAATTATGCATTTTTTCTTTTTTCTTTTTAATAACTTGCTACTGTCTTATGCTATCCATTTTTTTTTTTTCATATAAGCAGATATTCCATATACCTTCTAAATGTTAAGTTATAATTTAAAAAAAAAAAAAAAAGCATTAGAGGTGTATTTTACGTCTGAATTCGTCCAAGTGGAAATCCGACAATTGCAAATGCATGATTGCATCCTCACATTTCAATAGACACCACTAAAATGTGTGGATCTTATTTTGAAAAAGCTGCTCTCAGAAAGAATATGTATATGAATACATATTTTCCATAAATATACCCCCTCCCCCCACAATACACACAACATGCAGGCCAAAGACTCACCCAAAATACATTCCAAATCGGCTCTATAGCTTATCGCGCTTATCAGTGTAACAGATAGTGACCCAAAGTTCATGTTCGCAAAGCGAGTTAATTGCAATGTTATTGTTTTAAGCAGTTCCCATATTTAAATGAAAAATTTATCAAATTATACAATACATACAAGAGCTGGAAGATCATAGCATTTCAATATTATAGAATACTCACGAATTTTTTTTTTTTTTTTTCCCCATTTAAAATTATCAAATTTTAATGCAATTTGACAAAAATTGCACAATACTTAGTGTATGACTATCAAATAACAGCTAGGTTTTATTGTTACAACAACGTTTAAGATCATTAAACGAGTATATATATATTTTTTTTTTAAAGAAGAATAGTATATAACTTACTGTTTTTAAGGATAGGTGATTGTTAACATTGAATTTAAATGAAAGAGTGACCCTCTGAGACAAGTACAGTACATTGCAATAACATTAAAAAATATGAAAGATATGCAATTAACACCTTAAAAGAAACATGTAATGAGTTTTGATATCTTAATACGAGACATTATTGACATGCACATAGAAATGTCACAATTTTGTGGCTGTAGGTGCTCCATAAGACCCCTCTGCTCTTAATAAATGATCCCATTTGAATGTACATATTTAACAACACACAGAAAATGACAGGACCACAACAAAATTTTACACCTATTACAGAATAACTCCCAACTTCGTAGATTTTTAAGAAACTACAGTCGAATTTTCACCGATTCTTAGAGATTGAAACACAGCATTGTTTATGAATCTTCATACTTTAGAGAATGGAACATAAATTAGCATTTATTTTGAATGAATTCAGAATTTTGACATTGATTATAAATTTATGATTTAAACTCTGTAAAGTGTAAATATCTTTTGTCATGAAACTCACACTGTAGACATTTGATATGATTCGAATAAATCTATTTTTAATTTTTTATATTTTATTTTAAAAAGTGAGATTAGTAAACCTGTTACACTTGAATGCATAGATACATAACTCACAACAATATAACATTTCTTAAATGGAACATGCTAAAAAAAAAAAAAAAAAAAAAATTAGCTAATGAGTATAAATAAGGAATTCAATTTGAAAGATAAAAACCATTTAATGAATCTATTATTAATGAAATACACATTAACCATTATCACTTGTACATTTAAACAAATAAGTTAAAATAATTTCCTTATCGCACTTTCATAGTCCTCTGATTTGAATGACTCGAAAAAATTTCTATCATAGCAGTAAAAGACTTCTTCACCACGCAACAAAACTTTCTTAGCAATGTTATTAATGTCAAGATTTAGAAGTACTTGTTCAGACACTCTGTCAAACATTTGTAATGGAGTGCTGTAAAGACATTCATGGTAACTTAAATCTTCAACTTGACCAACACAGCCAACACATTTGAAAAGTTTTCTTACATGACACATGATGTTGTCATGAATACAAGAGATTAATTGTTCGAATGCAAAATTTTTGTCACAAATAAGTGATGGTAGAAAGGTTATAGTGTTCTTTATTTTTAATATTTGAGCAGGAAGCCACTCTATAAATATACTTTCTCGAAGATGTATACTAATGTTGTTAACACTATTCTGTAAACATGCTATTTGATTTTTATCTAAGGTAATATGACACTCTGTTAGACAAAATTTTGAATCATATAATTGAATTATTTTCTGCAGATGCAATTTTCCGTTGTCATTGAAACAGAACAACTCATTGCGACTGACGAAAGAGGTATCTGCATATAGAATATTGAACGACCACAATTTTTGAGAAAATTCACTCCATGTAGCCGGTGACAGTGTAACACCTTCACGCGTAGGCTGTAATTCATTTCGATCGTTAGAGAGATATTTCCATATATACACTTTTAACTTCCCATGACGAAGTTTCAAATACACATACACATTAGAACCTAAATGCCAACGACGGAGTGCATCTTGCATAAAATCTGAAGAAGTAGATTCAGTCGAAACTGATTCTGCATTGGAAGATAACAGTCCACTATGTGTTAGAGCACAAGAAAGCAGATCATGAGTTGAGTTTTCAACCTCGGTGAGAACTTGTGAATTGACAACGGTAGATGTTTCTGCTGGGGTTTTGGAAGACATAAGATAGGTTTCTAACCAATCCACAGCAAATTTTTGTGAGGGTGAATTAATCACATCTGAGACAATGTCCACAGATTTTGTTTCTTCTAGGGCAGGAACAGTCAACTCCGCACTATTTACACTAGAAATTATTTGCTCGAGTGATGGCATACTTTGAATTTTAGACATTCTTTTTAGATAGTAACATCCAACTACGACATTCACAATTTATTTCAGATTTATTCAAGATTTATTTTTAAAACACTAACATCTTAAAACATTATAATTCTGTCACAGCTATGAGCGAAGCAAACCTATCCACACAACGTCCAAAGTTGAAATGACTTATCAAACAACTTCATAAGTATAAT
The DNA here is from genome assembly GCA_951213105.1 of Amaurobius ferox. Lineage (NCBI taxonomy): Eukaryota > Metazoa > Arthropoda > Arachnida > Araneae > Amaurobiidae > Amaurobius > Amaurobius ferox. The sequence goes on from CATNUR010000089.1 coordinate 56,792, forward strand.
CACGTAACCTAAATCGAGTGTCGTGTGCAAACAGATCACATAAGATATGAAGTGATTAGAACTTATAATTTTTAATGAATCGTACAACATTAGATTGTGGTAAATACAATTGTTATCTACATGAGAAAATTTCTATATTATTTCATTCAGCTTCGAAATCATAGAGTGAAAATATGTACCAATCTTACTTAAAGTTCCGAATTTTAAATCACATTAACATTATATACTTAGAAAAATTTTATATATATTTTTATAACTTTAGGTGATATGTATCACGCGGAATATACAAGAATAACCTATTACCTAATACCTATTAAGAATAACCTATACAAGAATAACCAAAAACACGAAAATAACTAACAGTATGAGGCCTTCACAAGTCGGCATCCAAACTAGAAATGAACGATAAACACACTAATTGCAACAATTAGATGAGAGCTTATCAGTTCTTATCTTATCTAAGATTCCACATAAAATGACGTTATCACTCCAAAGTTCACAAGATGACGTCATTGGTCCAAGGTTCGCAAGATAGCCATTTAGCCTTTTAAAATTAAGAAGTAATTAAAATTTTTTTAATTACTATCGATTTTTAATTACTTCTTAATTTTAAAAGGCTAAATAGCTATCTTGCGAACCTTGGACCAATGACGTCATCTTGTGAACTTTGGAGTGATGACGTCATTTTATGTGGAATCTTAGATAAGATAAGAACTGATAAGCTCTCATCTAATTGTTGCAATTAGTGTGTTTATCGTTCATTTCTAGTTTGGATGCCGACTTGTGAAGGCCTCATACTGTTAGTTATTTTCGTGTTTTTGGTAGTTATTCTTGTATATTCCGCGTGATACATATCACCTAAAGTTATAAAAATATATATAAAATTTTTCTAAGTATATAATGTTAATGTGATTTAAAATTCGGAACTTTAAGTAAGTTTGGTACATATTTTCACTCTATGATTTCGAAGCTGAATGAAATAATATAGAAATTTTCTCATGTAGATAACAATTGTATTTACCACAATCTAATGTTGTACGATTCATTAAAAATTATAAGTTCTAATCACTTCATATCCTATGTGATCTGTTTGCACACGACACTCGATTTAGGTTACGTGATTATACTTATGAAGTTGTTTGATAAGTCATTTCAACTTTGGACGTTGTGTGGATAGGTTTGCTTCGCTCATAGCTGTGACAGAATTATAATGTTTTAAGATGTTAGTGTTTTAAAAATAAATCTTGAATAAATCTGAAATAAATTGTGAATGTCGTAGTTGGATGTTACTATCTAAAAAGAATGTCTAAAATTCAAAGTATGCCATCACTCGAGCAAATAATTTCTAGTGTAAATAGTGCGGAGTTGACTGTTCCTGCCCTAGAAGAAACAAAATCTGTGGACATTGTCTCAGATGTGATTAATTCACCCTCACAAAAATTTGCTGTGGATTGGTTAGAAACCTATCTTATGTCTTCCAAAACCCCAGCAGAAACATCTACCGTTGTCAATTCACAAGTTCTCACCGAGGTTGAAAACTCAACTCATGATCTGCTTTCTTGTGCTCTAACACATAGTGGACTGTTATCTTCCAATGCAGAATCAGTTTCGACTGAATCTACTTCTTCAGATTTTATGCAAGATGCACTCCGTCGTTGGCATTTAGGTTCTAATGTGTATGTGTATTTGAAACTTCGTCATGGGAAGTTAAAAGTGTATATATGGAAATATCTCTCTAACGATCGAAATGAATTACAGCCTACGCGTGAAGGTGTTACACTGTCACCGGCTACATGGAGTGAATTTTCTCAAAAATTGTGGTCGTTCAATATTCTATATGCAGATACCTCTTTCGTCAGTCGCAATGAGTTGTTCTGTTTCAATGACAACGGAAAATTGCATCTGCAGAAAATAATTCAATTATATGATTCAAAATTTTGTCTAACACAGTGTCATATTACCTTAGATAAAAATCAAATAGCATGTTTACAGAATAGTGTTAACAACATTAGTATACATCTTCGAGAAAGTATATTTATAGAGTGGCTTCCTGCTCAAATATTAAAAATAAAGAACACTATAACCTTTCTACCATCACTTATTTGTGACAAAAATTTTGCATTCGAACAATTAATCTCTTGTATTCATGACAACATCATGTGTCATGTAAGAAAACTTTTCAAATGTGTTGGCTGTGTTGGTCAAGTTGAAGATTTAAGTTACCATGAATGTCTTTACAGCACTCCATTACAAATGTTTGACAGAGTGTCTGAACAAGTACTTCTAAATCTTGACATTAATAACATTGCTAAGAAAGTTTTGTTGCGTGGTGAAGAAGTCTTTTACTGCTATGATAGAAATTTTTTCGAGTCATTCAAATCAGAGGACTATGAAAGTGCGATAAGGAAATTATTTTAACTTATTTGTTTAAATGTACAAGTGATAATGGTTAATGTGTATTTCATTAATAATAGATTCATTAAATGGTTTTTATCTTTCAAATTGAATTCCTTATTTATACTCATTAGCTAATTTTTTTTTTTTTTTTTAGCATGTTCCATTTAAGAAATGTTATATTGTTGTGAGTTATGTATCTATGCATTCAAGTGTAACAGGTTTACTAATCTCACTTTTTAAAATAAAATATAAAAAATTAAAAATAGATTTATTCGAATCATATCAAATGTCTACAGTGTGAGTTTCATGACAAAAAATATTTACACTTTACAGAGTTTAAATCATAAATTTATAATCAATGTCAAAATTCTGAATTCATTCAAAATAAATGCTAATTTATGTTCCATTCTCTAAAGTATGAAGATTCATAAACAATGCTGTGTTTCAATCTCTAAGAATCGGTGAAAATTCGACTGTAGTTTCTTAAAAATCTACGAAGTTGGGAGTTATTCTGTAATAGGTGTAAAATTTTGTTGTGGTCCTGTCATTTTCTGTGTGTTGTTAAATATGTACATTCAAATGGGATCATTTATTAAGAGCAGAGGGGTCTTATGGAGCACCTACAGCCACAAAATTGTGACATTTCTATGTGCATGTCAATAATGTCTCGTATTAAGATATCAAAACTCATTACATGTTTCTTTTAAGGTGTTAATTGCATATCTTTCATATTTTTTAATGTTATTGCAATGTACTGTACTTGTCTCAGAGGGTCACTCTTTCATTTAAATTCAATGTTAACAATCACCTATCCTTAAAAACAGTAAGTTATATACTATTCTTCTTTAAAAAAAAAAAATATATATACTCGTTTAATGATCTTAAACGTTGTTGTAACAATAAAACCTAGCTGTTATTTGATAGTCATACACTAAGTATTGTGCAATTTTTGTCAAATTGCATTAAAATTTGATAATTTTAAATGGGGAAAAAAAAAAAAAAAAAAACATTCGTGAGTATTCTATAATATTGAAATGCTATGATCTTCCAGCTCTTGTATGTATTGTATAATTTGATAAATTTTTCATTTAAATATGGGAACTGCTTAAAACAATAACATTGCAATTAACTCGCTTTGCGAACATGAACTTTGGGTCACTATCTGTTACACTGATAAGCGCGATAAGCTATAGAGCCGATTTGGAATGTATTTTGGGTGAGTCTTTGGCCTGCATGTTGTGTGTATTGTGGGGGGAGGGGGTATATTTATGGAAAATATGTATTCATATACATATTCTTTCTGAGAGCAGCTTTTTCAAAATAAGATTCACACATTTTAGTGGTGTCTATTGAAATGTGAGGATGCAATCATGCATTTGCAATTGTCGGATTTCCACTTGGACGAATTCAGACGTAAAATACACCTCTAATGCTTTTTTTTTTTTTTTAAATTATAACTTAACATTTAGAAGGTATATGGAATATCTGCTTATATGAAAAAAAAAAATGGATAGCATAAGACAGTAGCAAGTTATTAAAAAGAAAAAAGAAAAAATGCATAATTTGGAAAGAATAATTGTGTGGTGGCAATACGGCAACATAATGACATCATTATAGATAAGATCTAATTTTTAATAATGTAATAAGAGTGTATCACTCATTTGGAGTGTGGACAGTAAGTTGTCGCTCCGTGAGTTCCAATTTTGTTAACTATTTTCAATGTGAATATAAAAATTATATGAAATGATTCTAAATATTCAAACTTAGAAGCTTCAACTAAGTTTGGTTTCATTGAAATATTTGTCCTGTAAATATTTGCATCGGTAAAACCACCATTGGTAGTTCAAACAGTCGATTCGTATTTAGAAAATTCTAGAACCGTAGTGTACAACCGTAGAAATCCATTTTTAAAAGCTGTCAAAACAGATATTTTTTTCATAAAAATGTGTTCCATACAATTTATGTCTACCGATGAAATACAACTATTTCGGACATTTTTAAAAATTTAAAAAGTTTGAAAGTTAGTGTGATAAAATCTCACACAATACTTACTCGTTTCATGTTTAGCAGGTTTTAATACCGGGTGTTGAAATCTAGGTACATGTATGTGCAAAATGGTCTATTCCTATTCAATAGATTTTAAAATGTGTTGGTGTCCTGAAAAAAAATAATGTACACTCACTTCTAAGTTCTATAATGGTAGTAAAATTACGATGTTAAAATGGTGATATCATATTCATTGGGTTTTATTTAAACTGAATGCTAAAATTTTTGGGGGTGAAAATTCGTTAGTTTGTTAAATTCTAAACTTCGATATTTCAATTACATCCACCATTTTAAAAATGGCCGAATCATATTCAATGCGTAATATCATTAAAATGATGTATTTCAGATTACGTGTACCAAATCAGACCCTTGAAGTATCCAACTATTAAAATATATTATTAGAAAAAATAGGTGGCAACACCTCATACTGCTGACGTCATTATAGATAATATCTAATTTTTAATAGCGTAATGAGAGTGTATCACTCATTTGAAGTTTGACCAGCGGGTAGTGAAGACGTCGTTCCGTGAGTTCTAATTTTCATTATTATTTTTATAAAAAGAAAAAAAAATCACACACACACTTAGAATGGTCAAATCTTGTTCACTTCATTTTAACTAAATGCGCTATTTTAAAGTTTGTGTATACATTTGTTTTTAGATACACAACACTTGAAAGGGTCGAATCCTGTTCACAAAACATAATTTCAGCTATGTATTACATTCATGTTTTTAAAGTTTGTGTATAAATTTGTTTTTAGATACACAACACATAAAGGGTTGAATGCTATTCACTTAACACCATTTTGAAAATGCGTAACTATACTTGGGTGTATTCAAATCATTTTTAAAAAAAAATTATATTGATAGTTAGATTTATTTAAAAAAAAAAAAAAAAAATCCACATTGCTATATATCACTGAATACAATTTTTGTGTTCACTGAACACAATTTGTGTGTGCACTGGAAATCCGTAATCAATTTGTTTTTAAACATTCGAAATCATTTCGTTATTATTATAAAAATCATATTGATAGTTAGATTTATTTAAAAAAAAATCCACATTGCTATACACACACACTTAGAATGGTGAAATCTTGTTCACTTCATTTTAACTAAATGCGCTATTTTAAAGTTTGTGTATACATTTGTTTTTAGATACACAACATTTAAAAGGTTCGAATCCTGTTCACAAAACATAATTTCAGCTATGTATTACATTCATGTTTTTAAAGTTTGTGTATACATTTGTTTTTAGATACACAACACTCAGAATAGTATTCACGGAACACAATTTGTGTGTTCATTGAAAATCCGTAATCAATTTGTTTTTAAACATTCGAAATCATTTCGTTATTATTATTATAAAAATCGTATTGATTTATTTAAAAAAAAAAAAAAATCCACTGAATACAATTTTAGCTAATTATTACATTCGTGTTTTTAAAGTTTGTGTATACATTTGTTTTTAGATACACAACACTCAGAATGGTCGAATCCTATTCACTGAATACAAGTTTCATGTCCACTGAACACAATTTTAGCTAATTATTACATTCGTGTTTTTAAAGTTTGTGTATACATTTGTTTTTAGATACACAACACTCAGAATGGTCGAATCCTATTCACTGAATACAAGTTTCGTGTCCACTGAACACAATTTTAGCTAATTATTACATTCGTGTTTTTAAAGTTTGTGTATACATTTGTTTTTAAAAAAAAATCATAATGTTATAATATACAGATTTATATTCACTCCGTAGCATTCTGTTTTAAAACGCACCCTTTATAAAGCGCATCGCTATTCGAATGAACTTTGAAAAATAATCTAGCTTCCACTGATAAGGTACACTTCGAAGATAACTTACTATAAAGCACGGGTGCTTTGGCACGATGGTAAGACGCGCGGCTTCTAATCAGCTGGGCCCAAGTTTGAATCCAGCTCCTGACCAGTGAAACATTAAATTCTTTTGGAAAAAAATGCCGATAGATGGCAGCACTTCATCAAAATTCGCCAGAGGGCGCTTTAACTACGTCACGCTGATAAGATCTTTCACTCTGTCGCTGACCAGCAGAGAGGGAGGACGTGTGCTAAGGAGCTCCAAGGCGCGACACGTCATTTCCAGATTGTTCGATTGCGACATCCCTTGAAACCACTTCCTCAGGTCAAGGGTCAGTCAGCGATTGTGACATTCCCTCTCAAGACTCGGAGTGAAACTCACTCCGTATGAGTCATCAGGCCTCTTTCGCAATTGCCCTCTTCCGAAAGAGGCATCCGGTGTTGTGCCGCCTCACCAAACTTCCAAAAGAGGGGAGGGGGGCATCCTCCCTCCTGGGGGTCTAAAGACCCTCCAAGGAGCTTCCTCTCAAAAGAGGGAAGACACTCCAAAGAGGGGAGGTGGCTCAAGAGAGGCATCCTCCCAAAGAGGGTCACTCCTCCTGTGCCGCGCTGTGCCGCCTCCCCGATCCGCCGCAGAACCCCCAATTTATAACTACTATTGTAATAAACTTTTATAAGTGGATCTATAGAATCACAAGAAATGACACATATATCTGAAAAAGGGGGGGGGGGGTAATTCCCACAATGACCCATACCTGGATCTACATTAAGTTTCTTGTTACCATTATAGATATCAGATATTTTATATTGATGAATGCATAATAAGCATAAAACCAGTCCAAGAATGCTCATGCTGGTATCTGTAATAGGAATATCACCCCTATTTTTTAGAATGCTTCTTATAGATGGGCTTTGTGTTTAGAAACATTGCCTTTGCAGCTTCATGTGGCCTAAGCTAAATTGTATATGAATTTTGAGCCGGCCACGTGGAAGAACTGAAAATGCTAGTTCCCATAGAAGTTCTAAAAAATTGTGATGCATGCTAACTTTCATGCTGCCACTGCAAATTTTGATCATTTCATGATGACGAGCATATAATAATTGAGAAACTAGTCCATGGATGCTAGTATCTGCAATAGGAGTGTATTCTCCATTATATCCTATTCATAAATTGATATATTAGAATGTTGCAAATTTATAAGAGCAAAACAGTTTTATCAAGCTATTTTCACAAAAAATATTATGACTGGAGAAACAAATATGAGCAAGATAAATAGAAGATCTATTTTGAAGTTCAAATTGGGGCTACAGCTAATATATTTGACATGACGTCTTTGATGAACAAGTATTTTAGCTATATTTCAGGCATTTAAAACTAACTTGAATGTAATCGGAAAGCTGTATCTATTTACTCATATTTGTTTCCATTCACCTATTACGTGTACATATATTATGTAGATGGTTATCATAGAGACAAAATATCAATTTACAATGTTCTGATATTAAAATATGGAATTATATGAGGGTTTTGCTGTCTAAGAAAAGTTGAAATCACTTTATGTGAAATATCAGTTAGCACGAACTGGAGGTTAGGCACTATCAGTACCTATTATATATTCTATTATATATTTATTTGTTACATATAAAGTAGTTAACATGAAATTTGAATTAATGTAAAATAAAAGCTATTCCTCTGAAAGTCAAATTCTTCAGGTAACACACTAAGTTAGAGTGCAAATTTCAACCAACTTGTTTATTTCTGGTGATCTCAATTAAAATCCATAGCATCTATTCTATTGGTATATAACTTTTTAATACCTCTGTAAAGAAACCAGGCATAAAAAAATTAGGTGACAAATCAGATTCTTTAAGAGAAAGTATTACAAATTTATATTCTCAAAAGCAGCAGTTTATTTATTTTGATCTATTGGTATCTTTTATTCACATAGGAACAAGGAGCGAGCATTAAAGGAGAACTAGAGTCAGTATGTACATACTGATTGTCAAAATTGTCAATGTTCAAGTATCAGATGTTACATTAAAAATGTTTGAAGTAAATAAAAGTTTAATAAAGAATGCCAAGAAATTAACTTATACATTTAAAAGTATGCACTGGCTGTGACTGATGAACGTACCTGGTTAAAGATACCCCCCTCCCAACTACAGGAAAAAATCTATTCGAATTTTTTTTTAATTACACTAAATCAAGACACAAATCATATTGTAATTGTTAATGTGTGTAAAAATTTCTTCAAAATCCAGAAGAAGGTATCTTGAAGTACTTTAATTGTAAATCCATTGACACAGTTCTATAAAAATATAGGTATGTCATTCTTTTGGTTTTGCCACTTTGTTATCTTTCGGTTAGTGACAGTGGTATAGCATTAGCATTGCTCACACCTATTCAAATGGTAAAGAAACCAATATGCATATCTATTTGTTTGGAATTTAATGGGAACAGCAAACAATTTATATATATAATTTTCGAAGCATATCAGTTATTAAAAATTTTTAGTATAGAAAATTATTAGCACATCACTGGGTATATAGAGTGGGATGGATTACCCACCCTCTACACTAAATATTTTTCCCAGGATTACATTGTAAGCCTGCATTTTTATTAATTTTAGATTTTTATTAATTTTTTTAAAAAAAAATTCCACATTTTTTGTCCAAAATATTCCATTGTATGGCTTTTTTTTTTTAATCAAACACATAGTTTTGTTTACAAACTTGCATAAATATTTGAAACCGACTTCAAAAAAGGTTATGGTAACATTTAAACGGTTATATATTTTGTTTTGGATAGGTAACTTGCTTTTTTGTAGTTAAAACATTAATAAAATAAAACAAATTGCCTCAAGTGCTATAAGTCATCAATGAAAATAGGATTAAAAAAGTTGCGATACACGTACGGAATACAATATAAAATGGGCATAAGGTGCTTTTAATAAACATAATACATAAAACACAAGCCTTTTAAACTGTATGCTGTATATAATTTTTTTCCCGTAAATGAAGTGTTTTTATCATTGATCAAGTAGTAGTAATAATAATATATTTTATTTAATTCTTTAGTTTAAAATCATATCAAAAGCAAATAAATATGTGTGTATGAAGTAAAATACATCACGAAATGTATCTAAGGAAACTGTAAACACCTATAATCTCGAAGACGACAAATATTGTCTTAAACTGTCAAACTTCAAAGTGTATACTAGGCTCCGCCCATGACGTCATTTAACTTAGCCAACAGCCATATAGAGTTTCGTCCAGAACAGAGCACCAGGCGCGAAGCGCCTTTAATCTCCAATCTCTAGGTGTGGTTCTTATCTTCATACAGTGACATTATTTCATTGGTCCATAGTTGGAGGTTCGAGGTTTTTGATTTAATGTTTTTATTATTTGTCCTACTTCCTAGTGTGGCAGTTTGTTGAACATTAAGAGTTTAAGCAGTTTGGGGAGTTGATGCAGATCTGAGGGTAACCTAGCATTTTAGCAGTTTAGGATTTTAAACATTTTGTAGAAAACCAAAGATCGCGAGTTTTCTTTAATATCAACTGATTAAGGTGGGACGTTCCTAGTACCGAATATCAAAGTTAAGTACCGAGCGGGGTCTCTTACGAGATTTAGCCTTGCGATGATCATAGTCATGCAGATTAAATAATAGTTCATTTGGGACAGATGGCAGATTTTTGTAGAATTTAAGCGCTAGCTTTTTCATTTGGGCTCTAACAGTTTTTGTTTTGAAGTCGTTCCTAATTACCGAGTTTCTTAAGTATCTAGGGGCTTTCCTTATAATCCTTAGGGTTTTGTTTTGTCTTGTCTCTAATAAGTCTATGGTAGTTTTACAGGCATATCCCCATACGGGTGCTGCATACAGCATTCCCGGGCGGATGACCGATTTATAAATTAGGAGTTTATTTTGATAACTTAGATTTCCGTTTCCTATCATTGGGTATAAGGCTCCTATGGTTATATACGCTTTTTTGATTATGTTCGTTACGTGCAGTTTCCAAGTTAGGTGGGAATCTATCGTTACACCTAGGTATTTAGTAGATTTTTCCGCTTTTAGGGCATGGTTGTTTATGTACAGAGGAGGCGGAGGTTTACGTTTTCTTGAGAAATAAATCCAATGACATTTATTGGGATTTAATTTTATTCGCCATTTTTCCAGCCATGTTTGGAGTATGTCTAAGTGTTGTTGTAGCTGTCTGTGCATTACTGAGACGTAAGGGTGTCTTGCAAGTATCGCGCTGTCATCTGCATAGAGTTGGCCAACAGCGAAGGATCGGCCTCACAGCAGGGGGTATAGCCAAAGCTACCTGAAACAAGGCTCGGACATCAAGGAATCATGGGATACTTGACGTCAGCCGCGGAGGGATCTGCAATCACTCCGAATGTAGGAAAGTGTATGGAAGTTACAGAAGTGACTTTCAAAAATTCATATTTTTAAATAAAAGAAATAATTTAAATACGTGCCCACTTGGATTACAATGACTACTGAAAACAGGACTTCATAAATGGTGAGCTATTTTTCATTTTGTCTTATTTTATGCATGCAAATTTAACATTTTTGTAACACATAGCACGTGTAGCGCCGAATGTTGCTATATCTGTACGAATAGTCTTATATCTTGAGAAAAGTACTCTTAATTCATGTTTAATATTGCCTGAATGACTTGTTATTCATCACTGAACCTTGTATTTTAAGCATAATTTTATTACAGACTTTTGTGAAGTAAATATTTGCCTTTTCTGTTGAAATCGTGAATCTTACATTTTTTAGACGTTAGAAAGACAAAATCTGTTACAAATTACTCCTAGAAAGACAAAATCTGTTACAAATTACTCCTTGCATCTTGATATGATATTTTAAGTTAATCTAAAGTATCAATGAATTAAATTACAGCCTTTCTAAATCACAGAATTATCGAAATAGTCATAATAAATCATAGAATTATCGAAATAGCCTTGATAAATCATAGAAACTGTATTATAAATGAAATATATGTAATATGCCTTTGTAGAATTGTTTAAGAAAGTAAAATATGGGGGGGGGGTGTTATTTGTGATCATTGCATAATGCATTCACACTTAAAATTTCATATTGATGTTTGTATTTATTGTTGAATTGTCAGACTCTTGTTAAAAATAATTATTTTTGTGCTGTGTTTACCAGTTATAACATAATATTTTACCATTCTTCATTTAACTACGGTACCCTCTTCAGTATCCAGGGTTGTTAAACTAGTGCTCAAAAGTCTAAACTTTAAATTCCATAGCACTTTTTATTTTTTGAGAAAATTATCTGTTGATTTATAACCGTATGATGTTTCTCGCATGTGTGGCACTGAATGTTTCAATTTCTGCATGAATTGCCTTATATCTATTTTACAAGATTTTCTTTACAAGAAACATATTTTGCTTTATCACATACAACTTATATGATTTCGATTATAAAATGAAATTTGTCCATGTTGAAAAAATTACCCAATTTACTTGTTTTGATTTTTGTTTTAAAGATTTTAGTAATTTGGATCTTTCTGACTTAAAATATATATTGCAAAACAGCAATATTCATTTTTCTGAAAAGCATAATTATTGAGATTTGTAACAAATATATTTTGAAAACAAAAAATTGAGAAAGTTAATCAGTTTATTTTTTAACAAAAGTTATTAATTGATGCTTTTGATTAAATTACAATCAAAGTATTCAATGTGTCATTTAGATTTAACTGATTAAATAGCTTTTGTATCTAATTAAATTGTCCTTATCCGTAGAGTAACATTGTTTTTCAGAACTCAGTTGGGGGGGGGGGCATGCAAATGTCAAAATTCTCTGGATTTGGATATAAATGCCTTTACTGTAAAATCAGTAATATTTATTTATAATTCATACTTTATGTACATCATTTAATATATATCAGGTTGGTATTCAGTAGATATTAATTGGGGGGGGGGGAGCTTTTGTTTGAATGTGACATATAATATGCAGGTACTTTTCAGACAAAATATGGATCTTGCTTTTGCGGCAGATACATTTTATTTTTACGTAACTTTGTTAACTCCAACTACTTAGATTTATAAATTTGTTGTAATAAAATTTTTATATGCTCATAAAAAGCTCTTCTTTTTTGTATTTTATTTACTTGCTCCAAGAAAATCTTAATAACTTCACTTTCCAACAAGAATAATAAATAATTTCACATTTCAACACAATATTAATGGTGTGTATACTAGTTAAAGCATACACACATACATGGTACTCAGATACTCAGCAAATTTGAATTAATTTTGAATATACTTTTTCAGACAAAATACAAATCTAGCTATTTATTGCTGCATATGCAGTATGATACATTTTAATATAAATTTGATGTCACTTAATTAGATTTGTAAGATAAAATGTTTTTACAACTCATAAAAGCCCTTTTTTTGTATTTTACCTTCTTATTTGAAGAAATACTGTTACAATTTTTGATGGATTTAATAATTTAAATACTTTCATTGCATGTAGAAAGACAAAGATTTTCTACTTAGCGTGGTAACCTAACTAATGGATAATTAAAATTTATACATATACTACATGTCATTGCAAGTTAAGGTAATTTACATTTCAAGAAGGAAAAGGTAATTTAAATTTCATGAAGATATAAATCAATAAATGGTGTGTACTAGCATATAGCATGTATACTGAGGTGTAACTATTGTGGTGATTGTTATTACTAAATTAAAAAGCTTTATATTTAGTCAGAAAGTTAAAATGATTAATAAATTTCTACTGAGTTATTTTCCTATCTAAAGTACGACAGAAAATTATGCACAAATTTGCTTTAATTTTAAATGACGAATTTTCAGATTTTTTAAACAGGCATATTTCTTCGCATTTTTATGAATTCTAGATTTACAGTATAAAATGTTGTTCAAGTTAAATCGGTAGGTATCAAGATTTTTTGAAATATAGTATTAGTGTAAAAGTAATAATTTTGCAAAAGTTACTGTCACAAAATAGAAAAGTTAAATTTAGAAATTTATCTTTATAACTATTTCACTGTCTTTTATGTTGCTTATATTTTAAAACTAAATGCTAAATCTGGAGATGTATCTTAAAGTCATAGGTAAGTGTCAGCAGTTTCTCCTATTATAGTGAATAATATGTAATTACTTTTCTCCTAATTCATAGCTATAAAATATTATTTGAATTTCTAAGGTTTATAAGTTTTGTTTTTTGATATATTTTAAATATTATATAAATATTAATATAGTTGTTTATTATGTTAATATAATTTTAACATAAATGTTTACAGAAGATAGATAGTGAAAAAATATTTGTTCTCAGTATAGATCATTTTTTATTTTAGAATCACAGTTTGAAGTTTATTCTAATTTACTTGTTAGTTTAGAGATATATTTTTTCATATTAGTCCTATTTATTACTGTAGAAATTCATCTGTGTCAGATCTCGTACGTGTTACGCACGGGAGATACGTTCCCTCCGTTGCTGCGGTTGAGTTGTCAATGTCCGGGCCTCTTATTCTAGGTAGCCTTGGTATAGCGCGTACGTTTTCGGAACATGCGCCCTGGTCCATTGCACGTGCTCACGCTAAAGTCAGGATGTTGCTAATTTGCGACTTTTGGGACCGCGTAAGAAGGGGCAGGGGCAGCTAAAGGTTGAGGACCATATTGCATTATTAGTTTTTATCTATCTTTGGATCGTGGTAGAAGGGGTGGCGAAAATCCTGGTAGGGCATCTTTTAAATCTTCGTTTATATCACCGAGGTGAAATATAGGTAGAGAGACTTATGGCAACCTTTCCGTGACCACTGAACTAAGTCACATGACTTAGGCACTCCCCTACGCGCATATTTTCTTGCGCATCTCTCCTTCCATTGCAATTGCATTACGTTTCCGAAAGCGAGAAGGCACATCGCACGTTTGCTTTTACTTTTAAGCAAAATATGGAAATGTCTTGCACTGCATATGGATGTACGTCAAAGTTTATCAAAGGTGGAGACACTGCGTTTCACAGGTAAGTCGTTTCCATTCATTTTAAAACATATTTTATATAAAGAGTTAATTGGTATGTACCGACGATGCCGTCCTATAATAAAAGTAGATTTTCTGGCTTTGTAAATAATGTATAGCCTTGTAATTATTTTTAAAATAAAATATTTTATATATATATGTTTGTGTACTTTCATAAACTGTACCTCTAAAAATGCTTAAAATTTGAAGAAAAAAAATAAAATAAAGGTGAAACTTTTAATACGCCTAGTTTTCTCTCTTGGCGACATTTTTTTACGCCAACTTGGATTGTTTACATTTTCATACTCTTTTCTCCTGACAATGTTTCCATGCCATATAATGCTATGAAATGATTAATAACTCTCAAGAAATTTATATAAATATCAGTAAGTACACATTTAAAATTGATTTTTTTTTTGCTGAGCTATATTTTTCCAGACTTAAAAAAATAAATACACTATATGGCCGTAAATATAATTTTTTCTTGAGAATTGTAGCAGAAACAATTACTTTTTACACTTTCTTTTAGTATATTAACTGTCTTTGTATGTACATTAAAAAATACTCGTTAAAAATTTCAGAAAAGTCCTTAACTGTATATGTAATGTATCAAATGAAATTGAGCAATTAAAATGTGATTTGAAAATTTTTTGAGATTATGAAATGTCTAAATTTCTAATATTTATCTATGATTAGTGCAAGTTCCATATAAAATTCCTAATATTTATCTATGATAAGTGCAATAAAATATATTAAAATATTTTTCACTTCAGTTTTTGCGTTTTTAAAACTTTTATTAAAATGTTAGCTAATTTCTACTATTTTTATTAGTTTCCCAAAGATGAAGAAAGATCTGGGAAACACAACTGAAAAGAGAAAAGTTTTAAGCATTAAAATATGCTAAATTGTACTATATGTGCAAAATATGCTAAATGAAAAAAAGTTAACTTTTAGTCATTTTAAACAATTATTTGTTATGTCTAGTGTTCTATAAAGGCTGGAATTTTTTAAACTGTCGGTGGGGGGGATGAGGACTTTTTCACAGCAACTTGGGAACAAAACTGATTTATGTTTTCAACTTTGGCTTTTTCCCATATCTTAAAAATGAAGTAATCTAAAGTGTCTCACTGTCTGATGAATATGTAAAGCAAAGAATGAGATTTGAAATAATTAAAAAAAAACATATATAATGAGTCCCGGGTAAATTCATAAAAAATTCAAAGTAATATCTTTTTTTATAAATTAGAATGCGAAGATATTCCATTATGTTAAAAATTGGAATTGTGAAAATATTAAATTTTGGGATGCAACAAATAAATATAAGAAATTTCATAACACATATTTTAAAAATTAAAAATAATTGTAAATATGATGAAATTATTGTCCTATGGATTATATTTAGCTATTTAAAACTTCGTTCTTTGAACTTTTAATGATGTCAGAGTAATAATATTTTTGATCAGTCAGGAACTGAATGTGAAAATGTTTCAAAATTGTGTTTAAAATGTTTATTCATTCCCCACTCCTTCTCTGCATTTAACAGGGTGTTGTTCTATTGATAAATATGAATTAATAAAGCCATTTTATTAGAAAGGTTAAGTCATTAACTTTTGCAAGTTAATGCCTTGCACGCAGCATTTTGATTTATTATAATAACATTGTGTCCAAATATTTTTAAAAGCATTTTGGGGGGGGGGGGCGGGGGGGGTCAAGGAATATAAAGTAACTGTTGCATAATCTGGGAATAATATTCAAAATTTTGAAAAGTTACAATTGTATAATGCTCAGCTATATTTCTAAAGTTGAATATTGGCATTGAGGCAGTTTTGCACTTCAGTTTGTACAAAAATAAAAGTATTTTGTTAAAAATAAAGTTTTACTGAAGTAAGAAAATAATTTTAGTGGCACTTTTTTCCTGGACGGGCTGGGATAGTAGCAATGAATTTAATTGCTACGATAATTCAAAATCCAATGAATTAAAATATACCACGAAATATAATCATATGTTAAATATGATATAACCTTTCTAGTTACAACGGATCTCGAGTTATTCCCGAATTATGAATATATTTATATGGCAGGCCCAGAACGGGCTAGCCCGATAAGGTTCAAAATCTAAGAAATCAATATGCACCGTAAAAGACAACGAAATACTAAATGTGGACTTTCTAGCTAGAAAATTAAAATATATCACAAAAGAAAACGACATGCCAAATTTC
Source organism: Amaurobius ferox (assembly GCA_951213105.1). NCBI lineage: Eukaryota > Metazoa > Arthropoda > Arachnida > Araneae > Amaurobiidae > Amaurobius > Amaurobius ferox. Next base: position 73,321 of record CATNUR010000089.1, read on the forward strand.
ATACTACTGTGATTAATAGAACTTGATCAGTTACGACTTAACCAATATATATTTTGAAATACATCATAAACGTAAGAGGTATTCAGCACTGTTTTACTCCAGTGAAAAAAAATATTTTACAGCGCCAAGCGCGGCAATAAGTCGCCAAGTCTGGGAGTGTTCGACCACAAGTCACGTGATACATGCAGTGGTCATGTTTTCAATCTCTTCTAAATAACAATGCGCAGTCTACCTATATCTCTGGTCGAAGGTTTATATCTT
>CATNUR010000090.1:0-47500 GCA_951213105.1 Amaurobius ferox
ATCGTCATCCAGTCGACCTCTGGTAAATCACCGTACGAATGAGACATTGTAATTTAAAAAGCAAAAAGCGAGAACTAAAATCTGGATAGCAAAAATCTGAAGACAGAGAAAAGTATGTTAAGAACTGTGTGCACCCACTCTATATACCCTCAGCATTACACACCTTATCAGTGATTAGATAACAAATCATTCACCTGTCACGTCATTGGTTGCTTTGCAGGGGATGCTTGTGCGCATGCGCAAGTATTTGCGCTGTCATGGGATACCGATAAAGCATTCCCGATAATGCTACACGAACGATGCGCGTAACCATGGTAGCTTGTTAAGATTTTACTAATATCACAAGGCGAGTGATTCATTTGGAGTTGGACATTCGTTGGAGTATTGTTTTTATGGAATGTTTAGGAAAGTGCTTGATGACATTTACGAAATTTTAGACGGCGGTAATGACGCCATCTATTGGCACTTGAATGCAATAATGAATGATATCTTCCCTGCGAAAGGATTTGGGGACTTAGAATATTTTCTGAACTTCTACGAGGGGATGGTTCGAGTGATTTAAGATTTTAATCCATTTTTAATAAATGAATAAAATATATTATGAAAAAAAATGGAATATAGTCATAATTGAATTTTAATAAGGGGAATTATTTTTTAATGATTGGAACGTGGGTAATTATTGTTTTTATGGAATGTTTAGGAAAGTGCTTGATGACATTTACGAAATTTTAGACGGCGGTGATGGCTCCATCTATTGACACTTGAATGAAATACATTCGTCGAATTTTAATACAATTAATTTCAGAATGCGGTTTTTGTATTCTTTTAATTAGGTAGTCGGACGATGACTTAATAATTTTAGCTTCACGCTCATACAAGTTTTAATGAAGATAATTTTTTTTACATTGACCATTCGTCAGTGATTTTTAAGGACGGGGTGTATGTTATTGAATTTTATTAATTTTAATGAAATGATTTTTGTGGTGTTTTTGAATGAAGGAATGGGGGACTCCAATGGGGGAAATTTATAACATCAAAAATGCGATATTCTAGTTCACTATGGAGTCCCCCCATTCCTTCATTCAAAAACACCACAAAAATCATTTCATTAAAATTAATAAAATTCAATAACATACACCCCGTCCTTAAAAATCACTGACGAAAATCATGAAGAGGGGCGTGCTACCCAACATGGAGTGATCATGAACGCTGCAACGTGGCGTGAATTTTCGAGCAAAATATATGAATTTAACAACATTTATACAAGTGCTAGCTTTATAGCTAATAATCAACTGATTGTGCTGAATGCAGACGGGGAATGTCATTTACAGCAAATGTATAAAAATGGAGAGGGGCCGTTTCATCTGAAACCATCGGCTATTACCCTCTCCATGGAACATATCGTTAATTTAAAAGAAGTGTGTGATGACATTGCATATGCTATCTTGGAAGTGTTATATCAGAAGGTGTTACCTACCAGGATTTTGAAATTGCAACAATTAAGACCCACAGAGCCTAAGCCAATAGGATATGAACATATTTTACACAAACACATACTGGAATGTGTACGCAGTGAAATTCAACGTGTTGGGGAAAAGCTGTTTTACTGTGAGGGGTGCGTCGTCAATCACCCCTCCCAAAGGCGACACGATTGTCTCAACACGATGATAGAGGACAAGCTACGCTCTGTGGGTGACAGTGCGCTGTTTCACATAAACTTATTCAACATTCAAAAAAATATAAGTGAACACAGCTTGGCCTCACACTTGGATTCAAAGTGTTTTGCGGGGCTCGACATGAACGCCTATAAGCATGGGCTTATGTGAGTACACATTTACTTGTTTTTTTTTAAATTCGTTAGTTTTTTTTTTTTTTTTTTTTAAATTTCGTTAGTTCTTTTTTTTTATCTTTAAATATTTTTTAAATTTTTCAGTTTAATTCTTATATACATTCATCTTAAATTAATTTATTTTTAAATATTATATTTTTTTCTAATTCACCTATAAAGAAAAATCAAGTGAATGTGTACTTTTGTATAATTTTTTTTGGGGAAAATAGGCCTGCCAATGTGAAATAATCTAATTTTGTCAATTTACATTTAAATTCATTACATTTCTATCTTGTAACATTTTTTTCATAACCTTGTAATGAAAAAAAATATTACAAGTATCTAAATTCATATTTTTTTTTAAATGTTTTAAAAGCATTAAAGTTTATTTTATTTTTTTATAAACTTCTATCTTACCATTTAATTAAAAGTAACTTAACTTAAAATTCATAATTATTTTTAAATCCATAACTAAGAAAATTATTTCACGTTGGTGGGGAACACTGCCCATAAAGAGTGAAACGACAGCTAGCGTCACATCCCAGGTACTGTTGGAAACGCTCCCACTTTCTTCTTCTGCTGCTAACATTTCCCACTTTTACTAACATTTTTTCTTCTAATGTATAACATGCATGTATCATTTTTTTTTTTTTTTTAAAGTAGAAAATCGAACATATATCCTTTCTTTGTAGAAATGGATCGTATGATTTTCGAATACATTACAGGCTATTTTCTAAACTAGAAATGGCATACACTCATTTTTTTTTTTAATATATGACATGCATGTACTATTTCTACATAGAAATGGATCTTGCTATTTTCTAATACATAACGTTTTAGATGACTCTTTAAAATAACCCAGTATACTCTTCAAAATAATATGGATTCCATTCTTTGGAAGACTTTGGTAAGAATAACCATGTCACAATACATATGCAAATCACATCTGTACACAACATTAGCTTGTAATGCTTTCAGTACTTTGCATTTTAAAAATATCTCCCAAGTTTTACATTCACTGACAATTCTGTACACTTATTCGTTTTAACTACATCCTTCAATATAGCAAAGTCTTGAATTTCCCATATATTTGAAAATAAATCAATACAACCATTTTTTCATAGCTAAAAACAGTCGAAACGGATACAGCAGGTTCTGATACTTGTTATAAAAAAATCGCGTGGCACACACAATCATTCTGAAAAGGGTCGACTCACGTTCAGTCAGTAGTATAACCTACCATTAAAATCTTACATTGTGCGTGAAAATAGACAACCGTTAAAGTTACGCGTTTCATAGCATTTTTATGAATATCGTTAAAACAATCCCAGTAAAATTAAAAAAAAAAATAGTCAATTCGTGTTTAGTAGCATGTAAAATTTTAAAAGGATGCAAAAAAAAAATCATGTATAGTACTTTTACTATATTCCCAGTAAAATCATCGCAGAACTCCATGAATACATTCTTGCTAGCTGAAAAAATTGTCGAAACGTGTTCAGCGAGTAGTATAACCTATCCCTAAAATCTCACAGGCTTCTAAAACATAAATCTTGGCTGGTATACGAGCACACACACACCTCTTCTAAACGGGTCAAATCCCGTTCCCAACTTGTGGTAACATCAAAAAAGCGATATTCTAGTTCACTATGGAGTCTCCCATTCCTTCATTCAAAAATACCCCAAAAATCATTTCATTAAAATTAATAAAATTCAATAACATACACCCCGTCCTTAAAAATCACTGATGAACGGTCAATGTAAAAAAAAATTATCTTCATTTAAAAACATGTATGAGCGTGAAGCTAAAATTATTAAGTCATCGTTCGACTACCTAATTAAAAGAATACAAAAACCTCACTCGAAATTAATTCTATTATTATTCGTCGCATGTATTTCATTCAAGTGCCAATAGATGGCGCCATCATCGCCATCTAAAATTTCGTAAATGTCTACAAACACTTTCCGAAACATTCCATAAAAACAATAATTACCCATTCATTAAAAAAATAATCCCCTTATTAAAATTCAATTATGACTATATTCCATTTTTTTTTTCATAATATATTTTATTCATTTATTAAAAATTAATTAAAATTTTAATTCACTCGAACCATCCCCTCGTAGAAATTCAGAAAATATTCTAAGTACCCAACTCCTTTCGCAGGGAAGACATCATTCATTATTTCATTCAAGTGCCAATAGAGGGCGCCATCACCGTCGTCTAAAATTTCGTAAATGTCTTCAAGCATTTTCCAAAACATTTCATAAAAACAATAATTACCCAATCATTAAAAAATAATCCTCTTATTAAAATTCAATTATGACTATATTCCATTTTTTTTTCATAATATATTTTATTCATTTATTAAAAATTAATTAAAATTTTAATTCACTCGAACCATCCCCTCGTAGAAATTCAGAAAATATTCTAAGTACCCAACTCCTTTCGCAGGGAAGACATCATTCATTATTTCCTTCAAGTGTCAATAGAGGGCGCCATCATCGTCGTAAATGTCTTCAAGCATTTTCCAAACCATTCCATAAAAACAATAATTACCCAATCATTAAAAAATAATCCTCTTATTAAAATTCAATTATGAGCATATTCCATTTTTTTTTTATAATACATTTTATTCATTTATTAAAAATTAATTAAAATCTTAATTCATTCGCGCTCATTAAATCCAATCGTAAAAGTTCAGAAAATATTCTAAGTATCCAACTCCTTTCGCAGGGAAGATATCATTCATTCACCATCTGCCTACAAGTCTCAAACTGTATACTGGGTAAGACACTGTCCTACGGTGCAAGGAGTCCCCAGTTCGAATCCAGCTCAGTCCAGAACCAATTCTTTCCTTTTAGCCAACACAGTTCTCCAACCTGCCCATAGAGGGCGCCACCAAAATTTCCAAGATGGCCGCCAAGTTCTTCTTCACTGTCTGTGTCAGTACATGACGTCATCCAATAATTAAGTGACGTCATCCGATAAGATTAGATAAGCCGATGACGTCATCCGATAAGATAAGCTTATCTGATAAGATAAGCCGATGACGTCATCCGATAAGATAAGCCGATGACGTCATCCGCGATGACGTCAGCTCGGATCCGCAGATCCGGATTGCCGCAAAACACCTGTTCCTTTACTACTGAGAGTATCAGGACTGTATCTCCGCAAGCTGTCATGTTGTGGCAATTTTGCCAAACATCGTTATTTCGTTGGTAATTTTGGCGAAATATTGTGTATTTGGCTACTTTGGTAATATAGTTGATGATGCTGTCAATGATAATTTGGCTGCAAGTGTGTCAAAATATTGCTAATTTGCAGATAATTTTATCGAAATATAACCAACGTGGGGTTTTCTGGAGCGAGTTTGACAAAAAATCTGCACGCGCATATTATATATATATATATATATATATATATATATATATATATATATATATATATATATATATGCAGGGTGTCCAGTGCTTTCGATGACCAATGGCTATTTCCTCAACCGTTAGTCACAGAGATATACTTCAAATTACAAAAATGTTTTAAATTTTTAAAATCTATTATCTTAGAAACAGCGCAAATCAATAAAAATATTTCTGAAAGAAATACGAAATATGAATTTTTATACGATCCTCCGGTCCTACCAATTATTTTCAGGAAAATCATCCTCATACAATTTCATGCAAAATAAAAAATATATATATTCCTTTTATGACCAAAATTCCCCGAGTTATGAAGCATTAAACTTTATGACTTAAGTCGCTTTTCCACACATAAAAATGTCCCATTTCAGACAACCAACCAATCACGGACTATATTAACCATTTCTCCAGGCAGCCAACCAATCAGGGACCGTATTGACCATTTCTTAGCACAAAATGTGCTCCAACTTTAAGCAGCTATAAGTCGGTCAATTTTGGTCGTAAAAGGATGATTTTTTTATTTTGCATAAAATTGCATGTGGATGATTTTCCAAAATATAATTGGCAGGCCCAGGGGACTGTATAGAAATTTATATTTCGTATTTCTTTCAGAAATGCATTTATTGATTTAAACTGTTTCTAAGATAATAGATTTCAAAATTTAAAACATTTTTGCAATTGGATGTGTATCTCTGCTAACGGTTAAAGAAATAGCCATTGAGCACAGATAGCAATATATACATGCACTAATGTACTAATATGAAAACTTCATATTAGTACAAATTATTAGCAAATATTTAATGTTAATTGACTTTTACTGTTATGCAAAATTTAAGAAATAAAGGATTGATAGTATGCATTCCTTAGTTTTCTATTATTCTAAAATGTATATTTAGTCGGCTTTCATACCTATTGAATTGTTCATAATTAACATTGCCGAATATCGTAAATCGTGCAACTCATTAAAAAACATTGCGTTGTGTGCTGTTAAACCTACCATATTATTCTTCAGTGCGAGTTCCTGTAATAGAGTAATTATTAACATAAAGCTACTTAATTAATTGCACCATTTTTACCTTTAACACTAACATTATTAACAACAGTTGTTTAATTATTAAATTGATTACAATAAGTATCATATTATTGAGGAGCAGATAGGACATGTGAGATTGGACATGTGATACCAGATAAGTTATTATTACCAAGATGTTCTATGACCTGCTGCAATAATTAATAGGCATATACCTGCAATTTTGTCTTTGACCATTGACCACAACTCTTGCATCAGTGTATTTCGTTCTGGCCTTAACTCAACTACGTATCATGCTCCTACTCGTGCTGCATCTGCTCATATCGTTAAGTCTGTATCAGGACAATTTTTGTAGACTGTTTGTGGAATCTATCTGGAATACACTCGTACGGAATCACCATGGCATTCTCTTCTGAATTTTTCTAATGCTATATGTAGCGGAATACTTCTCTACTGCATCTTTGCTGATATGAATCTGTCGTAGAAGTCGTACATATCATTTTATATAGCGCCTTTCGGTTGAGGTCCTCTTTGCCTGAGATCTGTAACGCCCATTTGGGCACCAATATTCAACCTAAGGGCATCGCGATCAGACATCATCCATATTAGTCAACGTTTATAGCCAATATCGTGGTTACACTTTAGCTTCTTATGCTTATGCCTAATTGACCTCTCGGGTCAAAGTGTTGTAAAAACTGGCGTCCTTATGTCTGCTGCCATTGGCGTCCATATGTCTGCTGCCACATTACAGTCTTAATAAAAAGAACTAAAACTGTTTCACATATTCCTATTCCTAATCATGTCTCACAATATATATATATATATATATATATATATATATATATATCTTAACACTATAATTCTGGAGATGAGTGAGTGTCTAAAATAACTGCCGAGTAACGTCTGCTGTTTCGAAGTATATACTTCTGCTAGGAAAATGATAAAATATTTTTTCACTGATCATCATCTCATCACCTATACATACTAATGACTATATTGCAAAAATGACTATATTACACTAAGATTACAAAACTTTGATCCGCAGACGGGATTGTTGATCAGTTGACCACTTACTAAGATCAACTCTACTCTCACTCTACTCAGGAAATGATCTTTCCTCTATTGTATTTGTACTTTGACTTATTCATCTGTTCACCTTTTTTTGGACCAATGTTTTAATCAATCACTTTAAATACATGTGAATTTGTCAAATAATTGTAAGTAATTGGTTCGAAGAAATTACATATTTATTAATTGATTTGAAAGGTTTAAAGACTATATATTAGGTTTTGCTGTTACTTTCTTAGATTTAATCATCTTTATATATCACATAGCGCAATTTGTAAAAATGCTGTTGCATTCAAAATAATGTTTCGTTCATCTGTAGATATGAATGCTGAACTTTGTTAAACTGAATATTTTCATAAATTATTTCATATGTAATAGGTAATTTTGCCTACGAAATAGAAAAATGTGTAGAAACATATCTTTGGGAAATAAAACATACTCTCCACATTCTTTAAAATATTCAAAGCATTTTACATGAATGCTGTATGAAATTCTTACGTGCAATGCGTATTTTATAAATAAATTCCTTTATAAAATTTAAATCAAAAGATTATACTAGCACTGTTTTCAAAATGTTAAGCTATATTATGTAAATTTAAATCCTGGAAATATACTAAACTAAGATCGAGTCAACGAAGTTTTATGAAATAGTAAAAATACATAATATTATAACTAATAATATATTTTCATTGTTTCTGAATGTATATTGTGAAAGTATCATTTTTAAATCGAACTTAATTTTTAAAATATTTCCATGTTATATAAGCATATTAGATTTTCACAATATCTTTAATTAAATATTTTATGCTGTTTTGGAATTAAACTATTGTTTAGGAAAGGACATTTTTATTGCATAATGGTTCAGATTGGTTATTTTTGTTTCGAACATTTCAACATACATTAAATATTATATTTTAGTTTCATTAAAAATTATGATTTTACGCATTTTTATTTAAAATCTTCAATCTCAGTTTGTTAGGGTTTCATGAGGTAGACATCATTTTATAGTAGGCTCTACAAAGTAATAATGGTGATAAATCATTTTAAAAAAACTATCAGTTTATAAAGGGCTCGTAATCGGCAATAATAAAAATCAAATAATAGGCTATTACGTAATTTTGAACTAAAATATATATATAAGGTACTAAAATAGCTACTTTTCAAAAAGAACCCTACTGATATATCAACTTTAATCAAGCCATGAAATCAAACGTGAAATACACAAGTTCACAAACAGACAAGAAAAAATTTCGAAATCAATATTGCAAAAATTAAATGTTTTATAAACTTTATTAACTACCAAAATTACTAGTAATATTAATAGATACATTGCTTTTCTAAAAATGATCGATCTATGTCTCATACCCATTTTCTTAACACTAATTGAATAATAACCAAAAATTGCGAAAAATATATTATTTAATAGCTTATAAAAGAAAACGAATGACTTAAATGTTCTTCTTATAATTAATGTCGGAAAACCAAATGTTTTCGTGAACACTGCAGTAGCTAGATCTGTTAAACCAGCCTGGGGTGCGCATTCCAACCTGGCTTTTCCAACCTGGGGTGCGCATACACCTGGAGGTATGTGAAAAGATAGTTGGGGTTATACGGAAATATTTCAGTAATGACGGAATTGAGCAAATTTACTTTTTCTGAACCAGATAATATATTTTTTAAGCAAACTGCAAATAAATTTAAGATTATACCTATATTAAACAAAATCCTTATTTTAAATATAAAATTATTACACGTGATTCAGTCATTTGTCACCTATTCCAGTTACAAATGTTTCTCTTTACGAATTTCTGCCGAATGCAGAAAAATAAGTGTGCACTACGAAGCGTTTTAATCAGGCTATTTGATGCAGTAATATGGTTTTAATCAATATAGCATTATATCTTCGGTAATATATTTCATCGATTACAAGGATGACTGCTTACGTTATGTCCCAGAAACCAGCTGTATTATTTTCAACATTTCTGATGTCGTTTGTAATAATGTATTATCTGTTTAGACATTTCCACCAGTTCCTTATGCACTCATTTAAGTATTTTATTTACATTTTTGAAAGTTTTATATAACTTTCGGATTTATTCTATGACATATCAAGACAAAAGTCTAAAGTACATTAAGTGTACATTTTATCACGTCGAACTTATAACTTATTATTTTTGAAACCTGTAAATTGTATAGTTATTTGTAGGAATTCTAATTTATAACAATTACAAAATATAAAATGAAAAAAAAAATTGAAATGATTGTTCAATGCCTTTTAATGTTGCGAAATTGATGAATATGCAGCCAAATTTATAAAAGTGTTGTCAATTTCATAAAAATGGCTCAAAATCAATAAAAAAGACTACTATTTGATGAAAATTCAATATATTAGAAAGAAATTAAGAATTTATTATGAGAATAAAATCAACCCGTCTGTCTATCCATTGGCTTTCGCTCGTGTGCCATCTATTGCTCATTTCTAGAACTTTTTCTCTTAGAAAATCAATCTAAGAGAAATTGTTCTTGAGATCGGAAATAGATGCCGTTTCCATGCTTGTCATTTATTGTGTATTTTATAAACTTATTTTCTTAGAAGCAAATCGGTCTAAGAGAAATAGTTTGAGAGGGGAGAAATAGGTGGTTCTGTCTATACATTGACTTTTTCACGTTCGCCATCTGTCGAACAGATGCTGAACTATTTTTATTAGTAGCAAATTAATAATTTATCTAGAAGTATCTTTTTAAGTAGGATAAATTCTTCAAGTAAGACAAATTCTTAAAGTGAGATAATTTAGTAGGATAAATTTAGTAGGACAAATTTAAGTGGGATAAATTTAAGTAAGATCAATTAAGTAGTATATATTCTTGTAGGATAAATTTAATTAGGATAAATTTAAGTAGGAGTAATTAAGTAGGATAAATTTAAGTAGGAGTAATTAAGTAGGATAAATCATTTCTTGTTGTTGTTGTTGAAACCCAGACCGTCCGAACTACCAGAAAGGTGTAAGTTAACTGTTTGGACGGTCGGGAAGTGCCACCCAATTTAGACCGGAACCCAGTAGGGGAGGCATCCACAGGGACCGTACCCTCCTTTCCCTTCCACCAACCTCTCGGAAGGACTTTCGGACCCACATGTTTAACGTGATCGTACTCCGCATGAACACGGCGGCAGTTTTGGCAGCGGCTGGAATCGAACCCGGGCCTAACGAGTGCAACTCCAGCGCGCTAACCAATGGGCTTCATTAGAAAACGATTGACATAAACTTTAGAACACTATCGTAAACTGCTTTCTAGCTGTAATGCCAGAAATGTAAAGTAATAAATATTTGGAAGGATTAAAAAATAATGGAACCAGGAATGCGGGTGGATTATCCCCACGCTAAGCAGATGGGCGATAATATACAGGTGGCCCCATATCTTACATACCACGCCCATGTTTACATACCACGTTAAGCCGTTTGGCGGCAACCGAGACGGCGACGCCATGTCTACGGATTAGCCCTCAGCTCTAGATTTCAGCACGTGGACCGCCGACCGAAAAAGGGATATAAGTGAGAGTTGCTCGAAGTGGGGGTCAGAATTGGTCAAGGCAGGCTGTTGGAGTTAGACTAGTCAAAAAGAAGCGACGGTAGCAGAGTTAAGAGTTGTGTGTGCGTCTCTGATATAGGAATTCGAAGGAGAGCTCATGTTCATCTGGTATTGCAAGTGTAAAGTGTGACAAAGCATCGGTGTTACCCAAGTTATATGAAAGAAGATCAGGTACCGTACAATTAAACTATATGAGGATAACCTCTTTGTCTAAATTTGTGTTTTTAAGGAAAAGCTAATTAATGCATCCCACACGTGCTCCAACCAAATATCAATTCATCTGGCATTACACCCCCCGAACTACCATTGAGATGTATTCCACTATGTGTGATGTTTATTTAATTTGTAAAACTAAAGAGTGTAAATTGAGTATGTGATAAATAAATGTTTGTTCCTTTACTGGTAACCTTAATTGTTAGTTTGTTAACTTAGTATCCCGTTAAGCACAGAAATAGGTGGGTTTTGCGGCCACCAACGCAATGTACACAGCAGTAAGTTAGAACAGATTACATGTATAATTAATATACTAATAAAAAATTAATTTAATGTAAAATGCATTTTTGACAATATTAATTTTAATCAACAAAAATAATAATCGGCACATTTGGTGCTCGTGACTTTAGCAGTAACGGGAATAAAATAACAATTTATGAAATAAATAAAAATAAAAGGAATAATAATAATAAAAAATAAATATTGATAAGGTTGGACAACTGGTGGCGACATAGATGATTGTGAAAATATTGTGCACAATTCTCATTTCTCCTTATGTTATATGTATGATTATGTAAATTTTTATCAATGAAATGGAAAAAATGGTTCTTCTAAATGAGATCGAAGGTATAATTAGAAAAATGGGATATAGGAATGGGACCAGTTAAAAAAAGTGGTGAAAAGTTCAATTATAACAAGGAGTTCAAGTTTGAAAGAAGATTCAAAAATATCAAATAAAAATTATAGTAAATTGGATAGAAATAATAAAAATATGGATATTCCAGTAATGCAGATCCTGCCATTATTTAGTGGGAGTAAGGAGGAAGATATAAATTTCTTTATAAAACAATTTGATGAATTAGCGGAGTTAGCAAGTTGGAAGGAAGAGCATAAAGTGGCTATCATTAAAACCAGATTAAAAGATAAGGCTATGCAGTTTTTAATTCAAAACCCTGAATTACAAAACGAAAAGGAGTTTGATAAAATAAAAATATTACTAATAAAAAAATTTTCAAACAGAATAACGATAACGCAAGAACAGGACGCTTTCAATAAAATAAAGCAAACGCCTGATATGTCAGTGGACGAGCTTGTGCTAAAAATAAAAAACGCAGCGCGTAAATTTTTGAACCTTAAGGATACAACAGATGGAGAGGTAGAGAAAATAACCAATAAAATAATGTTGGGAAAATTCATTAGCGCATTACGCCCTGATTTGGCAATTGAAGTGAAGAAAAAAGATCCGCAGCGGTTTGAAGATGCCATAAAAGATGCCGAACTGTTTGAAATAATTCTTAATGATAGGACTCCAGAAGAATCACATAACGAACTGAAAGAAATGTTACTTACAACACAGGTTCAAGATTTGACTTTAGAAATTAATAAATTAAAATTGCAAAATATACCAAATCAATCCATGGAACGAGCTGTTTTTTGCATAGGGTGCGGAAAAAATGGACATTATTTCTCAGATTGCTGGTACAATGAGTGTAATACTGCATTTGCAAGGAATCCCAAACGAATGAATTATCAGCAATATGGGTTGGAGCAAACAAATTATATCAGAGGAAACAGAAACGAAAATCTCAGAAATTTTGAACGAGGAGGATATAATAGAAATAATAGGGAATATCAAGGAAATAATAATGATCAAAGAAATTATTACGATCAATTAGAAACCAACATAGAAAATAGAGAGAGGCAAAGTATAAGAGGAAATTTTAGGGGGCGCAACGGAAGAAATATAAGATCAAACACATATGAGAGAAACAATAATAATAGTAATTTAAACTAAGAGCTGGAATTTGGGACCAAGGAACGAATCGTACAAATTCCAGAGAAATAAATAAATTCGGTTCACAAACATATAGAAATAACAAAAATGGAGATGACTGGCAAAACTATACAAATTTGGAGAGAGGACAATATTATGAAAATAATGATAAAGCAAAATATGATACCAAAAGTATCCTTTCAAGCGAATGTGAGAACGTATCTAGCCCACAATTACCGATGGTAGAAATAGATTGCAAAGGAATAAAAATAATAAGTGTAATTGATAGTGGGGCTCAAGTTAGTATTATAGATTTGGAAACATTTCAAAAACTAAAACAGAATAGAAATGTAAAAATAAAATACATAACCAGAAGAGTAATACTTCAGACGTTTACTAAAGAAAATATAGAATTTTTAAATTGCATTCAATTTTCATTTAGAATTGGGGAAAAGGCATGCAAAAATTATTTTTTCGTGACAAAACAGAACTTTCAGGGGCAATATAAAATGCTTTTAGGCTACGACTTTTTATCCTCACATAAAGCAATTTTAAATACAAAAGATAACGAAGTACAATTTGGGAATACTGCGATTAAATTGTATAAAAGTGAAAATACAAACCCAATACAGAATTCAAAACAAAAACCACAAAGCCAGGGAATTCGCGATGAAAATAGATATAATAGTAATTATGAAAATTATAATACTGATGACGACGAATATGAGGAAATAAATAGTTGTTATAATGAATCCAATAATGAGAATGAATATAGAATAAGCGATGATAATGATGACGACGAATATGAGGAAATAAATAATTGTTGTAATGAATTCAATAATGAGAATGAAGGTAGAATAAGCGAGGATAATGAAAGCGATAACGATAGAAAAAACGCTAATATGCAAAATTGTAGCACTCGCGATAATGTAAATGATGAAAAATGGTTACCAAGTTCTAATGAAAGTAATAAGAATAAGAATGTTAAAAAGAAAGAGGAAAAGCAGATTTTCGCTAAATTGAAAAGAAAAATAACATTAAAGCCAGGGGAGTCAGAAATAGTCCAATTGATTTTGTCACAGGAATTAAATGAGGGACAGGATGTTTTATTTTCTCCAATAAAAATGGCAAGAACATTAATCACGGATGAAGCGATCCAAAGTATAGAAAATAAAAATAAGATTAGAATGTTGTTATACAATGAAAAAAATTGCCAAATTACACTTAATAAAAATATGAACGTGGGTATAATAACAGAACAAATCGAAATTGTTGATACAAAAAATAAAAGCAGTAAACCCACGTTGGAAATTAATAATATTCAAAATTTAAATAAAACAGATTATCAACAAATTCGGGAATTAAGAAAGAAAGAAATATCTCCAGACGATTTTCAAGTACAGCACTTAAATAAGGAAGATAGAAATAAAGTTATTGCATTAATGATGACCAATACAGAGGTTTTTTCAAAGTCATATGCTACCCTAGGTAAAACATCAGCAATAGTACCGAAAATCGAACTTATGCACAATTATCCTATTCAGAGTCGACCATACCCAATTCCGAGAGCAGTACGAGAAATTGCGCAAAAAGAAATTAGGGAATTATTGGAAAATGACATTATTGAAAGTTCACAAAGCACGTACGCTAGTCCCATTATTATTGTAAAGAAACCAAGTAAACCAAATGAAGAACCTAAATATAGACTTGCTATTGATTATAGGGCCATAAACGCGTATTTACCACTTTTGCCAATAAACTTACCAAAGGTGAAGGATATATTACAAAATATCGCTGGTAGTAAAATTTATACAGTTATGGATTTGAAGGCGGCGTTTTTTCAGATCGAACTAAGAAAACAAGATAGAAAGGCCTTAACGTTCACAACTTTTATGGGAAATTTTAATCCTAAAAGAATTCCGTTTGGTCTTAAAAACTCAGGAGCATATTTTCAACTTTTAAGGAACAAAGTGTTAGGAGATCTATCAGAGTTAAAAATCTACTTTTACTTAGATGACTTAGTCATATGCGCACAAAATAACGACGAAATGTTAGAGAAAATCAAAATTGTTTTCCAAAGATTGAAAGAAAATAATTTAACACTCGACCCGGCGAAGTTACAGATATGCAAATCGCAAATTGAATTTTTAGGATATAAAGTAAATGCGAATGGTATAAGCCCATCAATAAAAAACTGTGCAAAAGTGCAAAATTTCAAACAACCCCAAACGGTTAAACAAGTAAAAAGCTTTCTTGGGACAACAAACTATTTTAGAGGTCTGATAAAAAATTATGCACAAATTGCAGAACCGTTGGTAAATTTGACAAAAAAGAATGTTAGGTTCGAGTGGAATAATGAATGTAGAAAAGCTTTTGAAAAATTAAAAAATGCAATTTTTAAAGAACCAGTTGTAAGACAGCCTGATGAAGTAAACCCGTTTGTCTTAACTACGGATGGCTCAGGTAAGGGAATTAGTAGTATTTTGATGCAAAGGGTAAATGGAGTCGATCATGTTATCGAATTTTATTCAAGACCTGTGAACCCGGCAGAGAAGCGTTATCCTGCAATAAAGCTAGAATTGCTAGCTATACACGCATCCTTACAACACTTCAGAGAATATCTGTTCGGAAGGAGTTTCACCTTGCTGAGTGACACAAAATCCCTTATGTACCACATAAAATTAGATAAAATGCCAAATATCATATCGAGGTGGCTAATTGACATAAGTCAGTATGATTTTAAATTCAAATATCAAAAAGGAGAAAATAACGCAAGTGATTATTGCTCGAGATATGTATTTGACAATGATAACCAAATCAAATATGTAAATACTTTAATTAAAAATGATGAGATAAATGTGGAGAAAATATTAGAGCAACAAATGGTAGATGTAAAATTAGAGATGAATTACAAAAAGGAAGAAACCGATATCACAATAACAAGGTATACTATATTGATAGCCAAAATAAACTGTTAATGGTAAAGAAGGAAAATAAAAGACAAACGTATAGGAAAATAAATGAGAATAAGATTGTAATACCGCACTCGCTAAAGGGAAAGATAATAGAGATAGCACATTTCCCTCATTTCGGAGTAAAAAAGACATACCAATTACTTTCAAGAAAATATTTTTGGATAGGGGCTTTCCAAGACGTGGAAAATTTTTGTAAGTCTTGTAATCAATGCTTATTAGTAAAACACAAAAATATACCACCAGCCAGACTTCAGGCTATGCCAGAAATATTAAAACCAGGAATATATTTACAACTGGATTGCGTAGGAAAACTACCGCGCAGTAATGGAGGAAATAATTTTGTAATTACAATTGTAGACATGTTTTCACGATACTTTGAGGCCTATGCAGTCAGAGACATTACTGCTAAAACAATAGTGAATAAGCTAACAAACTTCGTGACAACTTATGGAGTTCCAATTATTATTCAAAGCGATAATGCTCAAATTTTTAAAAGTAAAGAATACATAGATTTTACAAATGCATTAAATATTGAAAGGCGATACAGTTCGGTTTATTTCCCAAGTTCTTTAGGTCGTTGTGAAAGAATACACAGAGACATGAAACAATGTATAATGTGTTTGTCAAAGACTACGTTTGAATGGGATGAATCTTTAAAATGGTTTAAGTTTTATGTGAATAACACTATTAACAGTAATACAGGATTTGAGCCTTCATTCCTGTTCTATCTTAGAGATTTATCATTGCCATTTGAAAATATTAAACAAACAAACATACCAAGTAAGGAAGAAATAGATATAATGTATAGTGATGTAAATAATTATAAAAATTATGTGGCACAGCATTTAAAAAATATAGATAAAGTCGTGAAAGACGCATCGGAACAACAAAAGCTGATAAATGACAAACAAATAAAGAAATATAAAATAGTGAGAAAAAACGATATATTTATAGGAGCGACAGTGTACCTAAAAAAGTTCCTAAAACCAAGGGTATTAGAGGATCGATATGATGGACCATTTAGAATTACGAAATTAGTCCGAAATAATAATGTTATAATATGTCTTAAAAGTGATGAAAATAAAACTTATAAAGTGCACATAAATAAACTATACATGGCAGCTGAGCGAAAACAATATTTGAAAGATAGTGACGAAAGCGAATCAAACCACACACACACACAGGACAAAGAAAAAAATCAAAATGAGAAAGTGATTAGAAATAATGATCAAAGTCAGATTAAGGAAGGGAAGGTCATTAAAGAAAAGCAATTAAACTGTGAAAATAATAGAAATGATGATGAGGTTTGTTATAATGCCAGAGGGTATAATTTTCGCCCTCGAATTGTTGTAAATAGTAATTTCATAAAACAAAGAATATGAAAAATATGTAAAAAGTTTGTAATTAATGTCATAAATAGAAAGTGATAATTGAGTGTATATGTATATGTTTTTATGTTTTAAATTGTGGATATAAGTATATTTCAAAAAGTATGTTATGTATTTCTGACATTACATATATGGCAAGTTCAAAAAAAAAAAAAAAAAAAAAAAAAAAAAAAGTGAAATAACAAAGTAATTTATAAATAATATGGTGGTATGGAATTCAACCATAACCAAGAATCGGAAGTTGATAGTTGCACTACTACAATATGTTACAAAATGAAATGATAACAAGAAAATGTATAATAATAATAAAGTAATGAATGCTGTTATGTAATGATATGTCGTATGTAAATAATTATGTAAAAGGAGAAATGAAAATTATGCATTGCAAATAATATATATCAAAATTTACAATTTAATAATAATGTGAATGTTGGTAATCCTCATGTAATTTATGGTACATTATGTCAATTATGAATAATGGACTAACTTGACAGGGAACTATCAAGAAACTACAAAGAACTATCAAAGCTATGAGTTGTACGAGGCTAAAAAGTGGAACTCAGCCTTTCTCACGATGGATGAACTTATGTGTTTGCTAGGAACCATTGTGAACTTAATTTCTTACCACTGGGGTGAAACTGTGGGAGAGTAACTTTTGGACTTTTTTTTTCGCGGGGGGGTGAGAATGTAATGCCAGAAATGTAAAGTAATAAATATTTGGAAGGATTAAAAAATAATGGAACCAGGAATGCGGGTGGATTATCCCCACGCTAAGCAGATGGGCGATAATATACAGGTGGCCATATATTACATACCACGCCCATGTTTACATACCACGTTAAGCCGTTTGGCGGCAACCGAGACGGCGACGCCATGTCTACGGATTAGCCCTCAGCTCTAGATTTCAGCACGTGGACCGCCGACCGAAAAAGGGATATAAGTGAGAGATGCTCGAAGTGGGGGTCAGAATTGGTCAAGGCAGGCTGTTGGAGTTAGACTAGTCAAGAAGAAGCGACGGTAGCAGAGTTAAGAGTTGTGTGTGCGTCTCTGATATAGGAATTCGAAGGAGAGCTCATGTTCATCTGGTATTGCAAGTGTAAAGTGTGACAAAGCATCGGTGTTACCCAAGTTATATGAAAGAAGATCAGGTACCGTACAATTAAACTATATGAGGATAACCTCTTTGTCTAAATTTGTGTTTTTAAGGAAAAGCTAATTAATGCATCCCACCACGTGCTCCAACCAAATATCAATTCATCTGGCATTACACCCCCTGAACTACCATTGAGATGTATTCCACTATGTGTGATGTTTATTTAATTTGTAAAACTAAAGAGTGTAAATTGAGTATGTGATAAATAAATGTTTGTTCCTTTACTGTTAACCTTAATTGTTAGTTTGTTAACTTAGTATCCCGTTAAGCACAGAAATAGGTGGGTTTTGCGGCCACCAACGCAATGTACACAGCAGTAAGTTAGAACAGATTACATGTATAATTAATATACTAATAAAAAATTAATTTAATGTAAAATGCATTTTTGACAATATTAATTTTAATCAACAAAAATAATAATCGGCACACTAGCTATTGCACATTATTTAATTAAATTCATCAAAACATCATATAAAATTAGAAAAAGTATTAAATATTGTGAAATATGTTCACTTTTTATATGTAATATTTTGTGATACATTTGTTAACATCATTCTCGTGGATCTAGTTCGTTCCATTCAAGAGACAAGATACTTTGGGAAATAGTTTTGTATCTTAACGCCTTATAATTCGCCAATAGTTACTTATATTATATAAAAATAACCTATTTCTCTGTTTGTAGCGATTGGCAAAATGCTGGCCAATATTTTGGCGGAATATCGCCAATATGGTGATGTTTCGTTTAAAATTTGACAAAGTGATGAAAATATTGCCAAATTAATAAAAATGACACTACATAAATGAAAATGACGGCGAATTGGTGAAAATTCAATATTTGGGAAAGAATATGAGAATATACTATAAGGATAATATATCTATCAGTTCGTAATGCTTAACGAAATTTGTGCCACAAATTTAGCAAATACCGCATACTTTGGCGATACATATTTGGCGATATTCAGTGGATACAGTTGAAATACAGAAAGCGCTTGTTGCGAAGCGAATGTTGTATATAGCGAAAGTTGTAGCGTGAAGGGAAAGTTGTAGCGTGAAGGTGTGTCTGAAAGCGAAAGTTGTATATAGAAAGTAAATTAGGGAGTTCCATTGACAGAAATATAAAAATGAGGGGTACAATGGAAAGAAAATGACAATTTAGAGGTAAAATGGAAATACAATGACAATCTAGAGATAAATGGAAATATATTTACAATCTAGTGATAAAATGGAAAGAAATTGACAATTTAGATGTCAAATGGAAATAAGTTGATATTCAAAGGTTATTTAAGTAAAAAAGAATGGGAACCGTTGATTTAAACAATAACCATTGACTGTGAATGGGCTTATAAGGCTTATACAGAAGAATGCACTCTAAAATATTCCAAGATTACAAAATTTTGAGGCATGGGGCAGAGCTTTGCAAACAATCAGAAGCTTATTGTTATTATTTTACTTTCATTTTCATACTTTTTATTTCATTATGCGTCTCCTTTCTACACACAAAATCCGAGGTTAATTTATGAAAAGATATGCATCCTGACACATACAAGCACACACACGGTCAGCCGTGGTTTAATTCTGTAGATATATTTTACTGTTTAGTGGTTTTCACACAATCTCTAATGTAAAAAATTAAATAATAAATAATAGAAGTATGTGAATGAGAGAAACAATCGATAAAATTCATTGTGCAAAGATTTATGAGGGTTTCCCCGAGAAGAATAATTATTTTACGCGTGTTTTTTGGAAAAACAATTTCCGGTGCCTCTATAAAATCTCTTATCGATAGATTTTCCTTTTACTAGGGTATAAATTATTACGAGTTTACGTCCACTTTCGAAAATGTTTAATATAACTTAGCACTAAAAGTGTACATTATTTTGTTTTAGTTGTGCTTGTTAAAACAATATATAAGCAATGTCATTTTTACATGTAAAATTACCATGGTATTTTTACTTACATCATTTATATCATTAAACGTTAATTACATTTATTTTCGCAGTTGAATCATGCATTAATCATTTTATACTCGCTTAAGAACTATTCTATAAAACTATTCGGATAGAGGCTAAAATGAAATTTCTCGTACAATCATATTTAACATTCTGTATATACATATGCATGGCAATCAATAATAAAGAGAAAGAAGTGCACACCTTTAGGAATTTTCACGTAGCGAGTCTGTCAGTAAAATATTTACTAATTTTTGATAAAATACTTTCTGCAACACGTTAGAGAAGCCTATGAACTTGCTGCGTTTATTTAATGCGTCCGTGCTATTCAGATACCATTGCTATAATAATGTTTGGTTTTTGTAGCACATTGCAAGAATATGTAACACCTGAAAGTATATCAACTCTCTCATACGTACTATTCACAAAATATTGCTTTCACGAAAATGTTCGATTTCGAGATTTTGATGCCAATATATAATTAAGAACATCCTGAATACGCTTTGAATATTTTTGGAGTGACGTCTGTCTGCGGTCAATTTATTACTTTCCTTATATACATAATGTATAAGGAAAGTATTGTGACGGGGTCGAAAATTCGAATTCGAGTTTTCGACGGGAGAGCACGTTTCAAGCATCCCTGATCACGAATCAAACATTTTTGAAGTGATGTCTGTGTGTGTGTGTGTGTGTGTGAAAGTATGTGTGTGTGTGTGTGTGTGTGTGTGTCAGTGAGTCTGTGGAGACGATAACTGACGAACGAATGGACCGATTCAAACCAAATTTGGTACAAAAATCACAATCCGTAAACACTGGAAGCCTATTGTTTTTATACGTAATCGAATGTTCAGAACCCCCCTAAATTTTCGAATGAAATTTTGAAAAAATCGTCAAAAAATCAAAACCGCTAATAAAGTTACGCAAATAGACATTTCTTATGTAATTTTTCATTAGAAAACGATTGGCATAAATTTTAGAACGCTAACATGAACCGTTCTCGAGATATTGTACATTTTTCAAAAAAATTATGAAAAAGTCACATAAAAAAAAAAAATTCCTATTGAGAAACATGTTCACTTTTCATATGTAATACCATGCGATAAATTGAGTGACATCATTCTCGTGGATCTAGCTTGTTCCATTCATGAAAAAATATACTTTGAATAATACTTTTGTATTTAAACGCCAATAGTCATTTATCTGCTGTAAGAATAACTTTTTTCTTCGTGCATAACGCTTGGCGAGATTTTGGCGACGAATTGGGGGGAATGTCGCTAACTTGGCGACTTTTTTGAAATGTTGCCAAATTAATGAAAATCTCGCCAAATGAATAAAAATGATGCTAAATCAATGAAAATGACGACTAATTGTCGAAAATTCAATATCTTGGAAATAATATTAGTATCTACTATAAGAAAAACCTATTTTTTTACTGTAAAAGTAGTAAATTCATTTCATTATATAAGGAAAGTCATGTGTTGCCCACATCAGATTTTTTTATACACCATAGCTGCCACAAATATTAATGGATTTCACGAAACTTATTATTCTGTTTTATTAACGGAACATCTGGAATTAGATAGAATTTTTTTAATGTTTGAGCGAAAACTTAATTTTATATTTTCTTAACACGGAAGCTTAGGACAAAATTGGACATAATCATACATAAAAAGTGATTATTAAAAGTTCATTGATAATGGGACTTAATAGTTTCAATTATTCATGTGAAAAATAGCCGCAATCCATTTTTTGTCTTCGTGACATTATTAGCACTCCTCGGGGATGGCGTGTTCCCTCCAGGGGTACATTATCAACATTTGTATCAATCGAAATATTTTTTCATGCCCTTTTAAATTGAAGGATAACATGGTATGCTTGTGATCATTTGGAACAACACGCAGAATTATCAATTATTTTCTTGCAATATTTGTGTGGTACAAGGAACAAATATGCAAAGTGCATATTTGAAATTAAACATATTAAACATAGCCGTAAATCGTAAAGTCGTACATTGCATCGTGCTGCATGAAAACCTACTATAAATTCCTTTGTGAGAGTTCCTGGAATAAAATTATTGATTGTACTACACAATTGACTTCACCATTTTAACTTTAATATAAACATTTTTATTAACAGCATTATAATTATGATTAAATTACAATAATTATCACATATATTTAAGGAGGAGTTTGGGTATGTGAAACCAGGTATATTAATTTCTAAAATTCATTATGACATTTTATAACAGTAGATTTACGCATACATTTGTTATTGTTCCGCTTCTGTAAAGCACACCACTGATACAGAGACTCATAACTGAATGCCTATCTAGAAGACTTATATCTTCATTACTCAACATTTGAATACTATTATTCTTGTCTGGATGCTTACTGCATCATTACTGCGTGCAAGTAGCATCATGAATATTCGAATATTTTTTGCTCAACTTTATGTATCGAACTCTTGTCTGTTTTACCTTCTCTATGTTAATATTGGCTCTTAATTATTTTACCTTATCTTTGTTAATATTGACTCTTAACAGTTTTATCTTCTGCTGTTACCACGTCCTTTTTGCCTGAGGTCCAGATACGCTTATCCTATCTCATTGCTTGACATTCCTCATTGATTAAACTTTTAACAAATCCTTTGGTTTCCTCCTTAGCCCCATTATTTATGGCTTTACTGACCTCTCGGTCAGAGCTTCTGTAAACTGGCGCTTACCAGTCTGGGCCTTTGTATGGCTTGTTAGGAATCATAAATCGTTGTATATAAACCTACCAAAATGTCTCCTGGTTTCCACAATTTGTAAATGTAAAAAGAACCTGCAAGCTACTTTAAAAAGGATCATTGTATAAGAAAGTCGAGTTGAGCCCTACTACAGTTAATTTTATCATATATATATATATATATGTATATATGTGTGTGTGTATATATATACATATATCATATATCATATATATATATATATATGATAAAGAATTAATCCTTAACTGTTACGGTGAGAAATAGTCACATGACCTTGTCGGTATAGTATAAGTAGACTTCGACATACAATAACGGATGAAAAATATTCTTGTTTTAAAAATACTTAAAATGCACATACACAATACAATAACAGTTAGCATGCATATACTACACTTAATTGTAACTGATAAATTTCCCATCTTTACACAGTCCGGCATCAATCTTCTAAAACAAAATATGGTAATAGATAATCAGTAATCATTCTGGCAAGTTAATTAAAGATTGTTGCTATTTATACTGTTAAAACAATTCCCTTATTTAAATATTGCTAACAAAAATTACATAACTCATTTTCAGACTGATATCTTAAAAATCGCGGATGTGATGATATTCACGATTCGAAGATATTTAACTTAGTTCGTATTCTTACTTTGGTAGAGATGATTTCTTTGGGAAACGTATTTACATCATCTGGATTCTTTGGTAGCCATTAGCCGTTGTTTTCAAAATAATTTATCGATAATACTTTATCCTGGCCGGGCGCTTAGTTTGTCAAAGACCCACTAATCACGCTCCTTACTGCCACATTGTCTAAGATCTTGCTTCGTCTCTTCTTTTTTATCCCTTATTTTTTCCCCTCTGAGCATTACGCACACAGCTCTGTCCATATTGGATTCCAAGACATTGGATCGTAGTCGCACTGCTAGTATTACATGTGATGCACGACGGGTGTGGTGCATATTTTTGTGAACGCATAAACACTAGTTAGATTTAATGTTAAAACCGGGGTTTAACAATCTGGATATTTTGTTCGATGCAAAGATTTAATTGCTGTGAACTCTCACTTTTATTCATCTTATACACTGTAATGGAATCCAAAAATCGCGTATTTATCACCATAAGCCTCAAATGAGATTACTCGAACTTCAGGGCCATGTAATGCAAACTGTTAAAGTATTATGAAACATTTACGCACTCTAGTGTCCGCATGAAATCTAGTGTCCGCATTCAGAAATCCCTAGAACTTCTATACATTTTATGTAACTTTATTGTGCGTAAAAGTTAAGAAACCGCTTCTGCTTATTAAATAAAATATGGCATCATAAAATATATATTATATATTAAGAGGACCTAAAGGTTAGTTTTCTTAAGAGTTAAATTTCCTTGGCTTAAATATTAATTGTTAATTATAAAATAGGCCAAAACGGAAAACTCAAACTTTTCACATCTACGCTAATTTCAGGCAACATAAAATAATTAAAAATATGCCATAAAGAAAATATCGGTCTAGCCATGTAATAATTTTTAGAAATACTTACACAATGCAGTCAGCTAAAATATATGGGCATCAAGCGATATCTTAAATGGATTATACATATGAAATCTAAGAAAATGTGATATATCCTGTCGCAACAGATCCTGTAAGTATGACAGTAAGTATGAGACTTCAAAATGATCTCTGTCAATCAAAAATATGGGAGAAAAATAAAAGATAGGCATTTGTTTTGATGTAGAATATTGATTAATTCAATATACACTTTCTAGTAATACGCTGTAAGTGTTTTTCTGAGAAAGATATTCAGAAACATTTCTCATAAGTAATTTTCTCATTCGTGGGATTTCATTACATATTTTATAAAGATTTATTACTATTTTGATATCTTACAGAAAATACTTACTATTTTAAAATATAAAATATATGTCCCCAAACTGTTTCTTACTGATCCAATCCTTTGGTAATTGGAATAGATTCATCCAGCCTTCGCTACTTTCATACAAAAATCTAGTTTCAATGACCAAATGAAGTTGATCCCATATGCAGTGTATAAAATACCTGTACACATAATATGTGTCGGCAGTGTTGGTTCTATTCGTGGCTATAAAGTTACATTATTTATTGCTGGAAATAACTATAGCAATACGAAGAATTTCGTAGAAAAATCATTTCCAGATTTAGAATCAGTTATATTTGTGAACAATCATTCTCCAATATGATCATAATAAGCCAAAAGAATCGATCAAGATTAATCGACGACAACTTGATTTTTTGTTCTAAATCTGCATATTAAATTTGATTTCAAGTATTGAAACGAGCATACAAACACCAAAAAGCAGGTGAATTGCTTTCATTAGATTTTTTTTCGTTTTAATGTTTGGTGTCATCAGTTAATATTAAACATTTTCGTGTGCGATGTTTCCTAAAATGAACGATTACATACATGTCGTTACATATAAGTAATTATCTTGTTTGGTATTATCTATGTTGTTGTTGAAACCCAGACCGTCCGACCTACCAGAAAGGTGTAAGGTAACTGTTTGGACGGTCGGGAAGTGCCACCCAATTCAGACCGGAACCCAGTGGGGGAGGCATCCACAGGGACCGTACCCTCCTTCCCCTACCACCAACCTCTCGGAAGGACTTTCGGACCCACATGTTTAACGTGATCGTACTCCGCATGAACACGGCGGCAGTTTTGGCAGTGGCTGGAATCGAACCCGGGCCTACCGAGTGCAACTCCAGCGCGCTAACCAATGGGCTACCGCGCCCGGTATTATCTATGTAAATATATAAAACATTATATATATATATATATATATATATATATATATATATATATATATATAAAGAGAGAGAGAGAGAGAGAGAGAGAGAGAGAGAATCGTAACATATTTATAATTCGATCCAGCCCACCTTGCACTTTAACACATTCAATAATCTGATATCACACTATCACACTAGGATCAATAAGTTTAGAGATTCCTGCTAAATAATACCCTAGAAAGCATGTTAATATTACCATTAGCTATATAACTACCTCACTCAAAAGTTCTTCACTCAATACTGAAAAACGGACAGATCATTTCAAAATGAATCGAAAATTATGCATCAGATGCTACGTGTCTTACGCAATTTAAACTGATAAAGCAAATATGGAGACACCATGAAACTAAGTTTCAAATAACAATATAATTCTCTAAAAAATCCCTCATAATACAGACTACTAATATATAGGTGCATTAAGGTCAGCTTTGATTGGATTACATACTTGAGCACTAAGACTTTTTGACTTAACCTGTCACAGTACATCACTTCAGCGTGACAGCAAATAAAAACTTCGAACATAATCTTCCATAATCAAGCAAACAGGGAAAATGAAAAAAAGTTGTCTAGACGTAGAACAATAATTAAATCGAATCAAAAAGAACTTTTATGTTAAGTACTACTATATAAATATAATTTTGTATTAAGAGAAGGGTCACTCTACATTGTTATCGACCTTATTCTTGTAAAATCGTTAATGAACGTGGGTTCCAAAATAGGGGAAGTGTACAGTAGGAATATCAATAAAATAAAATATTTTAACTTCATTTTGTTCGAATTTTCTTTTTTCTTGTATTTCAATGTTATTATTTTTTTATCAATTTGTTATTTTCAAATACTCTCTTGATTAACATTTTGAACTTTTTTTTCATTTTTAGTCAAAGATATTTGTTTTTAATGTACATAATTTTAAAGGCGCAGTTGTTAATTTAAATTGATGAATTGTTTCAGACATAAATCAGTAAAATATCGTTTTTCCCAAAACACCAAAATTCTCCATCTGACACTACCTACTTGTGAAAATATACTTTTATTGCCATCTTGCCAACAAAATTATGCCCCTTGATTGCACAAAATATCATTAACAGAACATATAATTTTATCCCAACGGTTGCACAATAAAACGAAAAATCTATAATCTCTATAATTCTTCTTAAAGTTAATATAGAAAAATTGACAGATAACGCTCAGCCAATCAATGCAATGTCGAAAAACTGTACTTTATTGTCGCTTCATCATCACACATTCAGAAAAAAATGTATGATGATGAGTTTGGCGAAAATCTGTGGCTTTGTCATGTTCATTAGCCGGTAACATGCGGACGTTTGATTGTCATGGAAACACGGCGTGAACGTGAAGAGGTGAATCATTTTATCGTCAGAATTTTACTTGCTGATAAATTCGCAGTGGCAGAGTTTAAAATGCAGAAATGTGTGTTATAATCAAAATTAAAATATCGCTTTCGTACTCTCCAGTGTGTGAAATAGTAAAATGCGCTTTAAAGTATATAGAAGAAATAAATTTCGTTTTAATAAATGAAGTGCCTCTTCACAGACTGCACCTGAATAGCTGCTACTGATTTTTGTATTATACTGTATTTTCTTATTCTCGCATATTAGAGAATAGGAACGTGCATAAGAAATCAAATATAACTAGCATTTGAAAATTTCTTCTGAAGGACTGGTGACAAAATATATGTTTTTCACCATAGTCCTGGGCACTTAAAATTTATTAAACGTGGATACTGTTTATACGCCATTTACCGTTTCTGGATTTAAAGTTATAATGATTCTACCAGAAAATTCCTAAAATACTTGTTTTAAGGAGTTTTGCGCTCATTAATTAATCACCTCATCACAGTGTATCGTAATGATAAACAGCAATAACATCGAAACCATGGCCACAGATGGTGATGGATGATATCAAATGAGCACTTTCTTGCTCATGTTTGCCATTACAAAATCTGAAAAATTTTCTTAAGAATTCTTATGCCTTCTACCATTGCAATTCAAGAAAATATTTCTTTATTTTATAATTTAATATTGCAGATGGGAATATTTCCAGCATTTTAAAATACACCTCATACAAAAATTCATATTAGAACAGAAATTATGTCAAAGCACCTCATTACACCTTCAAATGACTCACGTATATAATTTGTAGTGATACATTTGCCACAGAATATATGACACGGAGACATTAGCCACAGACTTGGCGATGCCTAAAGTTTATAAAGGACTGAAAATTTAGACACTTTATTTACCACTAATACATGAAGCATGACAGAATGCGAGATACAACGATGGACGCAAGCGAGCCCGTGGGAATCACAAAGTAATCAATGAAAGTCAATGTAGACCACGCCCAGATGACTGGAGCCAACAAGCACATAGATAGAGTAGAGCCAATCTGAGCCAAGGGGGAAAATCAAAATTAACCCTGTGAATTCAAGGAAGTAAAGAAACTCTCATCGGATTTGCTGTGGTATAAGCACTTAAAAGTCTGCTCCTAAAACATTTGTTTTATTTGTTGTGGAATAAACATGTAAAAATGTGCTGACAACACTCTCAAAAGATTTGCTGTGTTATAAGAAAGTAAAAATGTGATCAGAATTTGCTATGATTATACTGCGAAATAAGCACGCAAAAATTTGCTCCTGAGAAGTGATTTCAGTGAAGGATGTCCAAAGCGCAAAGCGGTAAACTTTTTAAAATATGGGGAAGGACATAACCCGACGAGAAGTCGGTGAGATAATGCAAACTGTATCACTACTGACTCACTTAAGTTAAAGAAACTATAATATTGTACAAACTAGTAATTTGTAAATATAACTATTGATTAAAAAGTAAGCTATTCCAAATTTAATATTAAATATAATAATTTGATATTTAATATAATAATTAAAATTTTGTTTGACCAAATGTTCCTAAAGTATATTTATTAAATAAGTGAAATTAAATTTATATTATTAATCGAATTGATTTTCTGACGAAACACCGGGCAGCATGGTAAATTAACTATGGTGTCTTATTGCAGCCATAATGGCAGATACTAGTTTAAATACTTGAGGACATGTTAAGTTTAATCATGTAAGTTATGTTAAGCATGCATGTTAAGACGATAAATTTCTACATAATGTCATTAGACAAACGCTAAACATTATTTATGCATAAAATAACCTAAGGAATTAAATAAATGTATGCTTCTAATTGAAAAAATAAATACACATATTATATTTTACCTATATTATATCCAAATGAGATAAAATTATTCATAAATGAAACTGCTTGTGCTAAATACGTAATAGTTTTTCATTTTATATATGCATATTTTCGTTTACAAAAAAAATACCAAAGATCTTTACAACGAATAAATGAATGTATCCCAGAGTAAAATGCTGTGCAAATGAGTAGAAAAGAGCAGCTTATCGTTTTAGAGTTTATTCGAATTATTTCTTCTGTGTGAACAAGTTTATAGAGATGCACACATATGTGAGCTTGACCATGCAGTGCAAGCTATGGGACTGAACTACGAAACTTACTGTAGTAACGCTACCTAGTGTGACGAAAGTGAAGAAAATAGAGAAATCGAGAAGAATCAGAACAGAAATTACGAACACGGAGTGCTGTGCAGTAAATATTATCAGGCAATTAGTTCTAGTTTACTAAAATTCCTCTTTCCACGAATTTCCTTACGCAGATTTCAGAATATGTAACTTGATAAAGATGAAATATATTCTCTAATAAATTAAATAAAATATATTGAGGAGTATTTTTAAATATCTAATAAATACATACCTTTATCAATAGAGACATAACTGTTACACTCACAAGTCCTTTATTCAGTACTTGAACGTCCGCAGGTAATTACTAAATTATTACTCAAAAGTTAAGCCTCGAATGCTTCATGTCTTTCTTCTAAACGTATACAACAAGTTTAAGAAACGTCATAAAACAAAGGTTCCTCTTACTTAGATTGTTCGTTAAGATAAACCACATTATTATGTTGACTAATATATAGGTACTTTAAGTTTAAACTTGATTGGATTATATACTTGAACACTAAGACTGTTTGACTTAACCTGTCACAGTATATCAGACGACTGTGGCAGCAACTAAAAATCTTGAACATAATATTTTTCAATCAAGAAAAGAGATAAAAAGAAGAAGAAAGCCTTGACGTAGCTAAAAACGCCATTAAATAGAGAAATGCTATTTTAGGTATAAGTGTTTATAGCATAGTAAAAAATAGTACGTTTATGCGGTAAAAAAATAGTACGCATATTAATAGCACATTTCGGTGATCAATAAATTATATTTTTAGGACAAATTTTTTAAAATATTAAATCGGATTTTAGTATGTAAAATGAAAATTTTAGTAAGCTATATTGTTTCATTGATACCAATGTTTTGTATATATGAACTTGAGCAACATCTTAATTATTTAAAAACTGTTTTAAAATATACCAGAATATTGCTTTTGTGCGACCAGATTTAACGAAAACAGTTTAATTTCAATATATATGATGTCTAGCAGGCCACACAATGACACGAAACTGCATGACGCCAATATATTGCAGCCATGACCCGAGAGGTCAGCAGAAGCTATAAATTAGGTGGCTTCATGTACAGGTTTGGTCGAACTGGAGCAGTAACTCAAGGCTAAATGAAAAACAATGGGATTGGTTAAAAGAGTAATCAGTATGGAAGGTGTGTTGTCCCGTCTCCCTGAGGTCTGCCAATGGTAACCGAAGAGGCGTCGAAAGCCCAGACTGTCCGACTCGTTCTGGGACATGAGCAACAATTTGGACGGCGGGAGCCGAAGATGCGTATCAGACCTTATCAGGTCTCAGACAAAAAGAGGTGGAAACATGTTGAAAGTAACCAGAAGTAGTACCAGACAGATTCGCTACACACACTCGAATAACAGATTCCAGATACACTTCAACGTGAGATCCAGAGATACTACAGTGATAGAATGACTACGGATTCAGATATGTAGAGCTAAGTAACAGAGTCAGAGAAATGCAAATCAGATGACAGTCAGTTGTGTACCGTCACAAGGCTGTGTGTCAATGCCGTCAATTAGCTGTGTGTCAATGCAGACAGAAGGCTGTGTTTCGATGCCCGAAGCCTAACTTGGAGGTGTGTGTAGATCAAATATTATAGAAAGTTATTTCGGTAGGCAGTTTTAACTTACCTGGTCTCACATGTCCAATCTCCTTCGCAAATAATATGATAATTGTTGCAACCCATTCAATAATTAACCAAATGTTCTTAATAAATAATATTATTTTACAGTTAAACTGGGTACAGTTAATTATGAGTAGTATCATGTTAATATGTTCTATTCCAGGAACTCGTGCTAAAGATGATATGGTGGGTTTTATTAGCTGCACAACGCAAGTGTTTCACGACTATACGATATTACGGCCATGTTTTACGACAATTTACGATGTACGATCATATTCTAAGATTAATTAAATATGTTTCTTAAATGTAACTTTAAGTTTGTTTTTGTTTATGCACCACATTTGGTTTCCGTGACACTTTGGAGTGAGTTCAAAATTTAAATGATAAATATAAGTTATACTACTAAGGTTGATAAAAATAATTTAAATAAGGAGATAAATAATTTTTATGAAGGAGCAAGTGATGACCAGATGATAGTATCGTTAAATTAAAATATGCACATTCCTAAATATATAATGAAGTAATTTGAATACATTGAAGAAAAATTGAAAATAATTTGTTTGAAAAAGTAAAAATTAAGAAGATTTGCATTTATAAGTGTTTGATATGTATTATGTTGAATTTGTGTTTTATGTTGTTAGTTTTAGTTAGGATTTTGGAAGGGATACATTTTGTTTTAAATGCCTCCGAGAAGTACTAAGCGACAAAAATCACCTCAAAGATCACAATTAGGGATTATTGAAAATCCAAGGGTTAAAATGGATAATTTTGGATTAATAAATTTATTGCCAGTTTTTTATGGGCGTAAAGACGAGAATGTTGAATTTTTATCGCGCAATTTGAACGCGTTGCAAATATGGCTGATTGATCAGAAGAAAATAAAGCGATAATTTAAAAAACCCGATTAAAAGAAAAAACGCAAGAATTTTGTGAGAAACGCAAGAAAGTGGAACTGCAAAAAGCAGATAATATTGAAGAAATCAAAAATGTATTATTGAGACAATTTAAAACGTCTCTTACAGTGCTGCAAAAGCAGACGGAGAGAGTTTAACTTCAATATTTATAAAGCCCAGCAGATCACACAATGGCATGAAACTGCAAAATGCCAATGTATTGCAGCTGTGACCCGAGAGGTCAGCAAAAGCCATAAATTAGGAAGTTTCAAGTACAGATTTGGTCGAGCTTGAGCAGTAACTCGAGGCTAAATGATAAACCATGGGATTGGTTAAAAGAGTAACCAATATGGAGTATGTGTTGTCCCGTCGCTCTGAGGTCGTCCGATGTGTTTCACGATTATACAATATTACAGCCATATTTTACGATGAATTACGATGTACGACCATGTTCTAACACTAATTAAATATGTTTCTTAAATGTAACCTTAAGTTTGTTTTTGTTTGTGCACCACAGCTTTATATAGTTTTGAATTTGCAAAACACAAAACAGTGATATATCGCCTATCATAAAAAGGTGTTTGAAATTAAGTACGAATATCTTCCCTTCCGCACGCAATCAATTAGCGTTTATAAAATCTCTAGTTATACACCAATCTCAGACATGTCCTGTACATAAAAATAATATTATATGACCCACACCCCAATTAAGTGTATTTACTGTACTCTTATTAATATTTTTTGGCCTTTCTTACATATTCAGACTGGAGATTGGCTATATTGGTGTTCAGATTTTCTTAATTAAATCTACTGTATGTTACTGGATATGTAATTTGAAATTTCCGTCACACAATATAAAGATTTTTCTATTTGGACAAAACGTTTAAAGTGAACAACAAATTATATCTTTTGAAGAAACTTTCTCAGGCTCAATGGTGACTTTCTCATCTTTTTCATACCAGAATCCATTTTTTAATTGCTAGTGTTTTTTTTTTTTTGCACATTTTGCAAATTTTGCAAGAAAAGAAGTTAAAAGACATGTATCGTTGATCCAAATAGTTATTACTACTATAGGTTACCCTTCATTTGAAAGGGCTTAAAATAATATATCGTTTGATCGTTTGACAATGTGTCCCCCCTCGAGAAAACTTGTCCCCCGAAGAAACTAATGTTGTCACGAACGCAGAAATTATATGGCGACTATTTTTCTTTACAATGATTGAAATTGTTAAATTTTATGATCATTGAGTTATAAATAAGAAAGAAAATAACCCTTTTACGCAAAATTATATCAAATTTTGTCCTATGCTGACATGTTAATAAAATGTAACATTTCTAAATTTTTGCTCGAATTTCA
This sequence comes from Amaurobius ferox, assembly GCA_951213105.1. Lineage (NCBI taxonomy): Eukaryota > Metazoa > Arthropoda > Arachnida > Araneae > Amaurobiidae > Amaurobius > Amaurobius ferox. The sequence goes on from CATNUR010000090.1 coordinate 33,395, forward strand.
AAAATTTCTACTTAATTCTAGATTTCTTACTAAAATGCCAGATATAAAGTTTCTTGAAAGTACATTAATATTTCTGACAGCTATTGTATACATCTGAACTCGATCACAAACAGAAGTCACTCTAAAATTCGTCAAAATATGGAGTCCAACACATATATTTGCACAAAATTTCAAAATCGAAAATTTTCATGAAAACAATACTTTTCTATACTATATTCTATAGTATGAGGAAATAAATAAGTGAGATAGTAGAACAGTATTAATGAAAAATCACAATTTAAATGTATTGGTTACTAAAACAGCATAAACCCAGGCTATCGTTAAAATTTTGTTTTTGGTCGTGCATCAAATGACTATTTTTTACACAGTGTTACCTCAACTATCATCGTCTTGCACTACATCTATCACTTTTATAGTCACAAAACCCGCCAGTAGCAGAGGTCTTCCCAAAAACTTGGATATACACAAAATTGAGTCATTTAGTAAGTTTTCTTGCTACAACTGCATATATAGACTATTTCATGCAGGTATAGATTACTACAGCCATGGAATATTATCACATAATAAACTCAACAATTTCCGATAGATGCTGTCATCTGCAAAAGGAGTGTTTTAAAAAATATCTCAAATAAATAATTAAGTAATTCTAATCATAAATTATGAGCATATTTCGATTAATAAGAAACATATTCAGAATTTATAAAATGATATGTATAACATATTTATTTGATCTGTGTCGTATTATTTAGGCACGCTCTGTGTCCTGTGTGGTACTATATAAGGATACCATTTTGTTTTACTTCTATAATCAATACATGCACCGAATGACTTAAATGGCTTTTCAGAGACTCGTAAGACACAGTAACTATTGTTGAAGAAACAAAACATATATATAAAAAGCTGAATAGAGACAAAAAAATAAGAAAACAAAATTGGTAAAACGAAACATAAGTTTGATGGTAAGCAATAAAGATTTTCTTTTTCTCAAACCGAAACACCTGGGTTCAACAATAAATGCTACATAAGAAAACATTTTGAAAACATGTTATTGATTGCTCAAATTTCAGGCACTGGCATTTCTATTGACACAATTAATGTTTTACTTATTGCTTATCGTCTTCGGATTCGGTCAAAGGGCATTTTTATTGAATTAGATATTTTTAGTTCATTTTATCCATATATTTTTATGCTTATCTATAAAATATTTGTAATAAATTTTAGAATATAGTGGAGTAAATATTCTGGCAGGGACTTTTATACTTGTGCAATAGGATTTAGATCTGACAAAATATTATTTTTTTAATTTATTGGCAAATAATATTATAATTAAAATATTTGCATAGAACTAATAAGATGGTGCTATAAAACATTTTGGTATGATAATTATACAATTTATTACTTTTCAAAATAATAATACCTATATTTAAAAGTCATTTGATGTATGGAGTACATTTTTCTCCTTTAATAGGTACATATATATAAAATAATTTATGAGATTCATTTAAAAATTGTAATCTATTTACTTATTTAATTATTTGGAATGAATTTCTTATCAGGCAAGCCCACTTATTGAAAAGGAAAATACAATTTAAGGGTAGAGCAAGAAACACACAAAATAATAACATGTAAACATAACAAAATAGGTACTTGAAACATAAAAATCGTACAGAAATTACTTTTCAAAATAAAAATACCTATATTTAAAAAAAAAAATATGTATGAATTATGTTATGTTTCTCATTTTGAATAGGCACATATATAATAATTTACGAGATTCGTTTAAAGGATTTACAGTTTCATTTAAAGGTTGCAATCTATTTACTTATTTATTTATTTGGAATGACTTTCTTATCAGGCAAGCCACTTATAGAGAAGGAAAATACAATTTAAGAGTAGAGCAAGGAACGCACACAAGAAAAATATGTAAAGATAACAAAATAAGTACTTGAAACATAAAAATCGTACAGAAATTACTTTTCAAAATAAAAATATCTATATTTAAAAATCATTTGATGTATCGAGTACATGTTTCTCCTTTTGAATAGGCACATATAAAATAATTTATGAGAGATTCATTTAAAGGATTTACAGATTCATTTAAAGATTGCAATCTATTTACGTATTTATTTATTTGGAATGCATTTCTTATCAGGCAAGCCCACTTATAGAGACGGAATATAAAATTTAAGGATAGAGCAAGAAACACACACAAGAATAACATGTAAATATAATAAAATAGGTACTTGAAACATAAAAATTGGCATACAGAACTTAAAAATTTATTGCATATTATAATGCAATCTTCACATATTCAACAATCGGTAAACTTAGAACATTAAATCAGTAAAAACTTCCGGTGCATTATACATAATTTCAAATGTTGAAGGTGCTGTTAGGTGGTTTCGTAAGAAATACTTACTTTGAAAGGAAACTTTTACCATTAAATACAATCATAGTTATAATATTGTAAAATGGCTTTGCGTTAAAAATCATAATGTGTATGTTATATGAATATCAAATGTGGAGATAATTATCTTAGTTATTATTTATTTATAAATAATGCGATCATTTCATTTTAAAATACTCCTTAAGGAGCTGAGTTGTAAATACAATAACTCTCCATTTTCTTACAGTGAGAATATCCTAAATTACCGTATCCTCACGATAAATTACAAATAGTATATTCATTAAAACTCTTGGTATTATTGAAAATGTACTCTGCATTTAAATATATTGCTGTATTTAATTATAGACTTGTGTTAATATTTAAAAACCATGGTCGTTATTAATTACAAATTACATATTCCATTGATTTCAAACGAATATTTCTGTTTGTGAGACAAGAGATTTGCTAATTTGAGAGACCAGGTTGATGATTAATCTTATGAAGCAGAAATAAATTTGTAAATACTTGACTCATAAACATACAGAATTGCGCACATAACTCCATTGGACAGTCGTTGAAACATTTGCTGCATTGACATGGTCTTCGACTAGCTTACTAAGTACACACTATTTGAGCTTTAATAACTATCTGCTCGGTCACCTTGAGATTTTTTACCAAGCATTTTGATCCTGCGATTTTTAAACGACTGCTGCCATAAAAAGTATTTTCTCTTCTGCTCGTTCTTTGTCATTTTCAGTAGGTAACTTTTCAATTTAGATTCAGGTTAAAACCTTCTTTCAAGACCACTGACCGGTCTTGTTTTGAACCTATGTTGGTTTCGGGCCGGTCTGTAATTGGCTGTTGGAACTATTCTTCTGCTCAGGAACGCAGCAGAGGTTCCTTCCATCCAGACTTGGTGTCGTGTTCTTTTGTTTTGATTATTATTAAATATCATTATTTACGTAACATTATTGAAGGTTCTCATTTTCAAGTGTTTGTTAAGCTTTTAGTCGAAAAGTTGGGGTCTTCCGAACATTCGATTGCATTTAGGACCAATGTCGTTCTAGTTACTCTTGCTATGGAGATTTTCGAATGATCTTAGCAGTGTATCTCCCATTCTTATGGTCGGAACCGCACATAAATTAGCATATTTAGCATAATGTCGACATGAGAAATCTTCTGTCGGTATAAAACTAGATGTTGCCATTTGAAGTATTGGGAAATTGAATATGAAGACTACCACGTTTGCAAATTAGATTCGGATCATTTATAGTAGACATTATTCCGAGTCTAATGATGCTTTTGATTTCACTGTGTAACTCGAGGAGTTGAAATAACGAGTGGTGTTCAGATACTTACGTGGCCGACTGTACATTTTCCTTAAATTACTTTAGAATTCCGATAATACCCTCTATCTTTTATAAGGAAATTCCTTATAATTAGATAAAACCGTATACTTTTGAATCCATGCCTGTGAAGTAGATATGGAAAACTGTGAGTGTGCTTGCAATGTGGGTGAAATTGAAACTTAAGTCAAAATCTAAACATAACTCACTAAAAATATTACACTATGATAATATGCATATATAATATTTTAACACCGGAAAGATTAAACTTCGTTAGAAGCACAGCATATTACAAATCCTTAATGGCATTATTGCACTTTGGGAGTACTTTTATAAATCTACTTCAAGGTTGTAAACTTCTAAATCACCATAGCTGATAAACATGATGTACGTATTATAAATAAAATTAATTAAGAACATTATACTATGCACAAGAGAAGATGGTGGGTACATTAACAAGTAACTTGTTCAGACTTCCTTTCTATAAAAAACTAAAATTCTTCTCAACAGAATTCGCATATTTTGAATTGTGAATAAATTATAAACATCCTATATATGACTTTAGAAGAAAAAAATCTGATGTGGGCAGCACATGACTTTCCTTACATAATGCAATGAATTTAATACTTTTACAGTTAAAATAATGGTATTCCTATAGTAGGTACTTATATTCTTTCCAAGAAATTGAATTTTCTTCAATTAGTCGTCATTTTCATTGATTTAGAGTCATTTTTATCCATTTGGCGAGATTTTCGTTAATTTCGCAACGTTTAATAATGTTGTCACGTTAGCGACATTCCGTTAAATTCGTCGCCAAAATCGCGCAAAGCGTTATGGACGGAGAAATAAGTTATTTTTACAATGGATAAATGACGATTGACGTTATTATACAAGAGTATTACTCAAAGTATCTTTTCTCGTGAATGGAACGAGTTCGATCCGCGAGAATGATGTCACCAACCTTATCACGTGATATGACATATGAAAAGGGAACATGTTTCTTAAGGGTTAATATTTTTTTTCTTTATGGGATTTTTTGATAAATCTATTTGAAAAATGTGCAATATCTCGAGAACGGTTCATGCTAGCTTTCTAAAGTTTATGTCAATCGTTTTCTAAGAAAAAATTACATAAGAAATGTCAATTTGCGTAACTTTATTAAATTATTAACTTTTTTAATATATTTTTTGATGATTTTTTCAAAATTTCACACGAAAGTTTAGGGGGGTTCTGTACATTCTATTGTGTTTTAAAACAATTTATTCAAGAATTGTGAATCTTTTACCAAATTTCATTTGAATCGCTCCAATCGTTTGCGAGATATCATCTCCTTAGTCTCACTGACACACACACACACACGCACACATATTTTCACACATCACTTCAAAAATCTTCAATTTTCAGACATCACTTCAAAAATGTTCGCTTCGTGATCAGGGACGCTTGAAACGTGCTGTCCCATCGAAACCTCGAATTCGAATTTTCGATATCGTCACAATACTTTCCTTATACACTATATTGTATATAAGGAAAGTAAAAAAAAATAAATCAAAACTTATTTCAAAAGTTTACTCCAACGCATTATGTGGGAATTAGATTCAGATTATTTTCTAGACAATAATCAAAAGAAATAATATTTCTTTAGTTTTGCTTTTTCCTTTTTTAAATTTTAATTAGTTAACAAAATAACTTGCATGCTACTCAGTGAAATGATTCAAATAGTGTGGCAAAATGGTAGGTTTAGTTTCATTTCGTTTTAATAAGAATAACTAAAGCGTTCTAATAAACATAATTCAACTTTTAATAAATTTCTAATATTATTTTTTTTAAATTATTGGTGATTGTAATTATTTTTATAAGTTAATCTTTCTTGAAGAAAGCAAGCAGAGCATAATTAGGTGAATACAATTCTATCTCGGGCATTATGAATTTTCTCAAGTCAAGGATAGTGACTTGAGAAACAACGCTAAGATACAACTGCTTGTATCAATATTACGATCAAAGGGGCCTCAATGAATTCTGGCGTATTTTGCATAAAAGCACACAGTTCTAATTTCTTGACATACTGCATTGCATTTTCGTGTGTAAGAAGTTCTTTACATCTGTTTTTTTCCTCTTCCTCTGCAGAAAAGCTGTTGTATTCACTCTTGCTGGATGTAGCAACACATGGAGATTCAATATCATGGGTTTCAAGAATATCGTCAAATGCAACATTTTGACAAGCATCGGATAACTCTTTTCAGCACGTTTCAGGAAGGCACTTAATTTTTTTTCTCCAGTGACTCCAATTCGAAACAGTCTGTCACTTGATCCGCAGAAAAGCTGAGATCACATAAAAATCCTGCATGCTTGAAACGCTTAACAATCGAATTTTCTGATGCATTTTTCCATGCTTCATAAATCAATCGGACTGCGTCTAAGATTGTCACTTCTTTGATAAATTTTGACACATTTTCACAATGTTCTGCAGCCTGGATAATTTTCCACATTTTAGTTCCCATGCATGTATGATATCAGATTACTATAACACATTACTATAACACATTTATTTCTGATAATTCAATTTCTTTATATTTATATTTTATATATATATATATATATATATATATATATATATATATATATATATATATATGTATTTATATATATATATATATATATATATATATATATATATATATATATATATATATATATATATATATATATATATATATGTATTTATATATATATATATATATATAATATATATATATATATATGTATATGTATATATATATGTAAATATATATATGTATTTATATATATATATATATATATATATATATATATATATATATATATATATATATATATATATATATATATATATATATATTTACGCATAATTAAATCCTTTAGTAATATTTAGTACATTACGTTATTTATTTCTACATACCTTATAAATGACATGTTTGAAATTATTGTCATGTATTACAACATTTCAGAACATACAAATTTAATTTATAATCTTTGTTCTCATATTGTAGCAGTGGGTTTTTCTTTGCAAACTCGAAAAACTTATATTATGAAAATGTATTCATTCTTGTAATTGATTCCAAAGGAATTTTAATCTACCCAAACTGACACACAAGAGAGCAATTGCAATACTTGAAAAACTCCTGATTTACTTTAAATACGTATCTACAGGGAAAAGGAACAGTGAAATATTTTAAAGAATTTTGGTGTTTTTAAAGACGGCTTTAATTGCATTTTTAAAGATATCCAAAATTCATTTTAAAGAGAAATTTTAAGTTAAAAGGTAATTTGATTACATGAAACGATAAAATTGAAAATAAGAACTGATATTCTATTAACAATTCAGTTACATTTAAGGATTTGAAGTACATTTTTAATATTAAATTATCATATGTGAAATATGGCGTTTTCAGATAAAACGAGGAACATATGTTATTAATGCATATTTTCTATTATTGTCGCAAGCAATTTACGTTTTCGAGCAAAATGTGAAATAATGCCATGATATTTTAAAGTTTTACACCCATAGAGTTCAGATTATTGTATCAAGATGCAAAATTGCAAAGAATAAATCATTGTTGCGGATTGTCACAGTCTTAATAAAATAATCTTAATAAAATAGTAAAAAATATCTGATTAATCGCTCATTATGCAACAGTCTATCAAAACTTTCTTTACTAAACTTATAATGTTCACTCATTAATAAAGTTACATAATTTGTTAACAATGGGTGCTTATCATGATCCATGCTAATTCCATTTTGTTACGCTGGTCAAACAAAGATGGTTCTTACATTTCGTATTACGGAACACGTGAACATGCTTTTAAACCTGACGTATTCAAGTCTTCAATAGCTAAATTTTTGGGGACTTTTTATAATTTTTTAATTTTTCGTACTCTAAATCATTTTTACCTTTAATTCAATTTTTTAATTACACTTATGCATTAAAAGTGCATCTGATATTTTTCAATAAATATCCCTTGCCTCTTGGAAAATATTAATATAGTTTTCTATTTCGGTATGTTTCCTTCACTTAGATATTATCATCAAGTGCCTTCATTCAGTTATTATCATCAATGTCGTATATATGAATATATGAATTATCTTGATAATTATATTATTATCAAGTTAATTCATACAGCCTCCGAAACCAGTCGGTACGTTATGTTTGTTTTTAACACTTTACAGTAGTGTTGAAACGTGTTTATGACTTTGTTCATTCTGTCTCTCTTTGTCCGTTCGCATAATAAATGCAGTAAAATTACTTTATCAAAATGAAATTGTAGTATGTTGTTGAGACTGTCTGTGGGATGTAAATAAATAATATTGTCGAATTATTTTCGGATTGAACCCGGGTTGAAATATGAAATACATTGAACCCTTTGGGACCTAATTTTTCAAAAACATTTTAAGCAATGTTAAAATTCACAAATTGCTTGGAAAATTTTAGGAAATATTTAAATTAACCAATAAAATGTATTAAAAATATCAGCGAAATATGTTCGGTAATTTTTGAAATAAAAATTAAGATATTAATTACTCCCATATAATATGAAGATATCACGTGACCCACTTCAAAATAATATATGGCATCCATCTTTTTCCCCAGAGTAGAAATCGTGATTATAAAATTCTTTTAAATTTATATTTAGTGTTGTATCCGTCCTAAAACCGCTTTATTTTTGTTAATTTTCTGTGCATCTACATTCTGCGCTAACGCAATTTAAATTATCATCAAACTTTGATTATTTCTACAACGAAGCCTAATTTTAAAGTATGCAGAATGTAAACAAATCAAGCTGTAAGATGAGTTGTATAAAATTTGTTGAATTTTTTTCACACAAAATTATTTAAATCTGGAGTCTGGAAAAAAGTGTATGAATGAAATATCCACCGATTTACATAGAGAGCCAGGCTATTTATATTTCGATGACGTCATTTGTTTGAAGTTCATTTTTTCCGATAAAGTTTTAAGTTTTCAAGTAAAATAAATTATTGTAGTTCTGTGATAATTAAAATTATTCACCACTGAATGTATTGTATTTTAGATATTTAAATAAAATTGCATTGCAGTTGTAAAATATTTCATACTCAATGCTTCATGCATGATTGATCTTTCTTGTTTAAATTTTTTCCAGCTTTAACAATTGTTTTATAATCATTTCTTTTGTTTGTACTTTTTATAACTGTTTTAAACTTCCCATGTTCTCCCGTTATTGTTTTAGTAGATTTACTGAATATGCATTTGTCTATATTTTCTCATTTTCGTGGTTTCTTTACGTTCATTATTTTTTCTGCTAATATTTCGTTCCACGTGGTTTCATCATGTCCTTTGCGATATTCTGCCTCGTTGGGTTTATATATTTCATTTCTCCTCAAGGCGATGTCAACATTTCCCACATTCTTTCCAATCACGTATGCTATTCTAGCGCCAATGCAGAATTTGGTTTAATAAGTAAGCTCGCACTTCTTGCCTATCTTAAAACGGAAGGCTATTTTTGCCATTAAAAACGGTTATCTACTAAATTTTATTGTATGCTATATTTAGACATTTATATGAAATTATTTTAAAACTAGTTTTTGTGGGTTTTTTATGTGCTGAATTCCATATGCAGAACATTTATTTTGTTCCATAGCAAGAACAGCAAGAACATTTATTTTGTTCCATTAGCTTATTATTTATTTTGTTTAGCAAGAACATTTATTTTGTTCCATAATTTTCCAGCTATAGTTTCCCTACAAACGCTAATTTTTCAATATGGACAAAGACTAAAATTAAACTACCAGAAGCTGCAAAGTTTTTTCCCCAATTTCTGGGTTTAATACATAAAGAGGAAGAGACCACAGAAATGGAATGTACAGATGTGGCCTTTAAGGGCTATTGAGTCATTCGGTCAATAGCCTCTTACTCTGTAGATGTAGCTAAAGAAGGACATAGGCTCATTTAGCTTGTAGTACCACACAGTCCAGTTCGGCGATGACAGCTTGCAATTCCGACTCAGGATATCAACTGGGAGGACATCTGCTGACCAGTACGAAAATATGTGGTGTTCGAGTCTGGGTTGGGGAAGCAAGGTTTTATTACAAATGTACGGAGTCTTTTAATTGCATCTATTTTTAACAGCAATGGGTAACAGATAAATTCGTTTGTCATAAGCATTGGTTTTCTCGTTTGCCATCGTGACTTTCGATAACAGGAATGCCCTCCCAGGTTGAATCGGGCATTGCCAACTCTTAAGGAGAAAGGGTGGGCTTTAATCTCGTATTTATTTTCTCCTTCTGTTTGAGGTGACATTTCTCTGGAAGAAAAAGCTCAGTGTGTATGTTGTTTGCAAATGCCAGTCGTTTGACCGCTAGGCCATTAGGCAGCGAGCTCTCCAGTATTTCTCAATGATTAAATTAAAATTGACTAGTGCAGGATACTGGTCCAAGTGTTTTCCAGACATAGGTTATCCTAGGTCACATAAAATACAATCCAAGGAAGCAGAGAGTCCAATTCGATGAAGTTGAACTCTGAGACAGTCAAGACCAGTTAGAAGTCTGACCTGACAACTTCTTCTCGTAGAGGAGCCTCTGAAATGACAGAAATGTTCTTGCTGAGGACACTGCATGACTTTCCATTAGATGCCACCAGAGTTTCTGCGTCAATTTATTTTTTGTGTAGAATTTTAATGTACCTGAGTGTGTTTCTTACTTAGGTTTACTAATTTTGCAAATTTAAAAGATATCATCTTATTTTATTTCATTTGGTTTTATAGCATCACCGTGAATATTGTATTAAAATTTTATTTTAATTTGATGAAAATTCGCAGATATAGCAATAAATCTGTGTATTAAAGGGATTTTTTTGTTATCTTAAGCATGTAAATTTATTTGTGTTGCGAGAATGATTTTTGTTCAAAACAGGCAATTTGGAAATTGAGTGGTGTTATTTGTATATGCATTATTTAATGTTAGATAACAAAATAATATGCTATGTGTGTCCTGTCTATAGCGAAAAATCGCGCGGGTCTATGAAATATTATTCACGGTCAATTAAGAACTCGGGAGGGTGCATATATATATATATATATATATATATATATATATATATATATTTATACATAAATATATGTATATATTAATAACATATAGCATTACTGAAAAATAATTTCTGGTTCTTACAACAAGATGTGCAATATCCTTTTAAAAAACTTATATTTGGACATTCGTCAACATTTCTTGGTAAATTTCCAAAAATCCCATACAGAGATCATTATAATTTTCATATATTATGTTGTTTTGGAAACTTCAAGATTGGGCGGTAGTTATAATATCTGCAGGATTTATGATGATACACACTCATTTGTTAACTTGTTTCACAGAACAATATATTTCATTCTACATAAATATATTCTGTGGCTTCTTTAAATACATTATTTTCCTCCTAGCTTAAAGATCACTTTTAGATTGGAATATATTTTTGAGGCAAATAATTGGTCATTATTTTCCTCAAATAAGCCATTTGTAAGCGATAATATATTTATAGTCAAAACGTATAACTTCACCATTCATTTTATTATCTATAGTTTTAATAATCTAATTTATTTAATTAATAAAATGTTAGGACTATAATTCCAATGAGTTTAATTTTTTTTTTTAATCTTTTTCAAAAGTGAGGTTTGTCGTAAATGGTGGATATTGCACAATGTGCATGGACATTTTTATATATTAAAAAATGTTTAATAACATGCGATAAACATCCCAAAGGCCAGACATTTTGACATTGTTTCGAACAATTTATAACATGTCCTGTATTCCAAACGCAATTATGTCCGAAGTCGATTTAATTGAGAACTAAGTATGTAGAGATGAAAATAATTTAAAAATGGATATTAAAAAATATATATGTACCTTGTTTTTAATTAATTATATCTGAGAAGTGGGATTTCTGCTGATTTACACTGTGTCGCTTGCGATTAACTTTTTTCATTTCCTTACCCCTTGTGTCGCGATGATAGACTACAGTTTTTTAAACTGAAACTCGCAAAATGAATTAAAAAGTCTAAATCTCTCAGTTCTTAACTTTTATGATTGAAACATAAAAGCATATTTATTTCATTACTTTTAGTAATATATCCAAAAATATAGATTCTAATTGCAATTCCTTCAAAAGATTTGATTGATAGGATATATGCATAATATGTTTATTTTCGCGTAAAACATATTTTGAGAGGAAAATGATTTAATTGGCAGTTAAGAATATTTTGCATACAATAACTACTTTTAACGTTATTTATATTCGAGCGGAGTTTGGTGCCTGCCTGCCTAGAGTGCGAAAACCTGTATTGTAATAGAAGCGTGTTCAACTTTCCACTTACAGATCCTCTACAAAGCACACTAAAAAATTGACTGATGATAAACTTATAATGAACTGATAATGACTGATTATAAACGCTAATTGAGGTAACTATAAGTAGATACAATTAAAGAGATATTTAAAAATTTTGAATGATATAAAATGACTACTAAAATTGACTTTTGATATCTTTACATTAAGAGAGGAATATATTATATCGTTTTAACTCTAATCTGCGTTAACGAGTGACTAGGCTAATCCCTGGTGAGAAAATATTAAAATACTAGCCGAATACTCATTGAAATTAAGTAGTATCACAATGAGCAACCTCCGAATAACATGAATTTTTGAATGATTCGATTTTTCCAGTAGTCTTTTTCGAACTGTCCACCTGTGCACCAAATTTCAAATATATGTCTCTCTTCTGACAGGGCATTTCTCATTTTTTCAGCCAATTAAACATTTAAGAGAGCAACATCCCTAAATTATCAAATATTATAATGTTGAAATTAATCAATTTATTTCTATCTAACGATCGATAATTGCACCACTTTTAAAGTCTTTATTTTATTGCTTTCGAACTCTTCGGTGTGCAGCATCCACAGAACATTTTTGAAAAACCCTATTTTTTCAGAGGGTTTTATTAAAGGATTGACTTCGGTACCAAATTGTAAGACACCATCTTGCATAAAAAGGTTTTCTTAATTTATTCGGCAAATCGAACATTTTTATCGTGCAGCACATCTTAGGCGTCACATTACGGAGAACTGAAATTGTACGGATTCTTCTTTTGCAACTATCTACTATTACGTCAAATGTAAAGTCTGTATATTATCGCGAAGTGTGTTTTTCTATCATTTCATTTTTTGAAAGTTTCTGTGCTGCGAACAAAACGCCTTAAAATAAATTTTTGAAAAATTATATTCGTCTTGGGTTTTTTATCAAATGATTGGTCCATACACCAAATATCAAGCCTCTATTACATTTAAAAGGAAGCATGTCTCATTTATTCGGAAAATCGAACATTTTGGTGTGTAGTACCCCGTAAAGTAGCTAATATTGGAAATCGGAAATTGCACACATACTTCCTTTCCAACTATATACCAGTACACCAAATTTTAAGTCCCTATCTCATCACGAAGCATGATTTTTCTATCATTTTACCTTCCGAATATTTTCGTCTGGAGTATCCACACCTTTTAAAACTAACATCATTTAACATCATTTAACATCATTTTTGAAAACTCCATTTCTTTTTGGTTTTCTACCAGTTGATTTGCCTATATACCAAATATCAAGTCTCTATCACATTTTAAAAGGGGCATTTCTCATTTACTTCGAAAATCGAACATTTTGGTGTGCGGCACCCCTAAAGAAAAAGTATTAGAAAAATGAAATTGCACACTTTCTTCCTTCTAAACTATCTACCCGTACACCAAATTTGAAATATCTATCTCATCCTGAAGCATGTTTTTTTATTAATTCACATTTCAAACGTTTCTCTCTGAAATACCTATTAATCGAACATTTTTGAAACTATATTCGTGTTGGGTGTTTTCATCAAATGATTAGCCAAAATACAAAATTTCAAGCGTCAATTAAATTTTAAAACAGCTGCTTCTCATGTGTTCGGCAAATCGAATATTTTCGGTCTTCAGTACCCCCTTAAGTAGAAAATATTGGAAGACTGAAATTGTACACTTTCTTCCTTCAAAATTATCTACCCGTACACTAAATTTAAATTTTTTTCCCATACTAAAGCATGTTTTTTTTTTTATCAATTCACCTTTAGAATGTTTCCCTCCCTTAGAAAGATTACCCCCTTGAACGACAATTTTTGAAAAACTATATTCGTCTTGGGTGTTTTCATCAAAAGTCCATTTACCAAATTTCAAGCCTCTATCAAATTTCAACCCCCTTAAGTAGAGAATATTGGATATCTGAAATTGCACACTTTTTTCCTTTCAAACGATGTACCCATACACCAAATTTGAAGTCTCTATCTAATCGCAGAGCA
>CATNUR010000090.1:52500-77630 GCA_951213105.1 Amaurobius ferox
TTTATCTGGCATCCCCCCCCTTTATATATTTTTACTTTTTCTTTGTTATTTCCTGCTTTGGATTATAGAGCTGCAATGCGCCTTATCCTAGGTAGTATCCTGGTAATTTGATGTATAGAATTGTATACATAATAATCGTTTTGAATATATAGCATATAACGGTTTCTTGCTGCATAGCGCAGAATTGTTTATATCGATAGGATTCTTAAAGGCTACTTCTCGGACCATGCTTGGAATGCATAGGTCTTCCGTGTGTTGCTTTAGGTCGTTGGCATGGATGGAGACAGTTCTGTTAATTTATCTCTCGTACCTTTCTTGGTGTGCATGGGTTTACCGTGTGTTGCTTTATGGTTGTTGGAATAGATGGAGACAGTTAAGATACATGTACGTGATTTGTATTCCAATACGTTGGCATGTTCAATGTTATTTATATGTGTTGTATAATGTGGTAGAAATATTTTTAACATGTACTTCTTATGACTAATACAATTTTATACTCCTATTTACATTTTAAATTATTTTTATGAACGCATTTACATTTAAAGTAGAATTTACTATAAGACGACTTTCCATGGAATGGAATTTATATGTTATTAATAATCTACAAAAAAAGTTTTAATATTGGAAAATATATAAAAAAAGTTTAAAAATTATAAAATTGTCACATTGGAATCTATGGTAGACACTATGTGATTTTTCAATCCTTGTTTGAAGATTTTCAGCGGAAAGTAAAGATTTTAATATGTACTTATAATCTATTTCAAATGGAAGGATGTTCATATGTTATTACGGTATTCTTCTTTTCACACTCCTCAATATGAGTAAAACTATTGATAAACATGAATGAGTGCATAATACATATTAGCGCCTGGCAAATATATTCATTGTGGAATTAATTTATTAATTTAATTTGAATATATGCCCGGTGATACAATATAAGGGTATTTGTATCATCGATAGCCTGCTACCCTCATTGTGATTTTAGTTAGCCTGCTGCCTTCTATAAATTGTTTTAGATGTCTTCGATTACGCAATTTTTCAAACCTTTGGATAAGAATTCAGAAAAAAATGGTGACAACTAAAAATGTTAATATTGATGTTGTGAAATCATCGGACGCGATCCAAAATGGATCTACATTTTTTGATATAGAATATAACCACTTTTACAACTTAAAAACTTCAAGTTCAGAAAATGTCTTTCAAGTAAATGCAAGTTATGCCCAAGCACAAATCCCATACAGATTGGACAAAATTCTGCGAGCCACTTTTTGTTCAAGACTTTCAATGTAATATATTGCATAGGATGTTGCAAATGCAATATATTGTACATAGGAAAAACCAAAAATCCATTACACTTACGTATTAATTTGCACAGAAACCAAATCAAAAAAAGTCTTAATCTGGATCCTCCTACTACAAACATCGAACTAAAACATTATCACATCCATGATTTTTCTAATATTATGGTAACAATTTTGGATATAGTATCTCATCTTCAAGAACGTTTATGGTGGGAATGTACACATATTATGCAATTTGGTTCGGCATTCCCTTTTGGACTAAACACTGCCATATTCAAAGAGAATTATAATATAGAACACTGTAAAAAAGAGTATTCACTCCCTATTTCAAGTACATTATATCAGCGTAAAACCTCTAGGTGGAAACGTGGCGGAAGAAAAAGATACATTAGCTATAAATACACTCTTACAAATTTAAAAAATTTAATAGACTTATTCAACAAAAATTCTTATGTCAAATACAATTGGATTAAGAATACGGTGTTTGGAATCAGACCTCGAATTTGGGAATTCATCATAGATCATATAACATCATTGGATCAAAGAACTAATAATGACCTAACTCATAATTTTGCCATATTACTGGATTTTGAGAAATTGAGAGCTAAAAAATTTAATATTGGCTTGCAGAATCATCCCAAAAAAGAAGATCATATAGAATACTTTGTTACCACCTTCAAAAATAAAACGTTTGAAAGTATACCTATTAAGCTAATGCTTAATCAATTAAATAAATTGATACCTATAACTAACATCAAGATTAAGCTCACATACCGATTCGTACGTCCCAATGGGAGGATGTTGTACAATTATAATCACTTAAGTAAAAATATAACTTTATATAATTCAAACGTATGTAATTGTCAAATCAGTACTTTTAGGGATGTGTACCATGATCATATTATTACGGGTAATCTTACAGTGATTGAAGATTTATAATTAAGAAGACTGTTTGAAAAAGGTACAAAATTCCGTAACCAGGAATATAACAACGTCAAAGAAAAATTCAATCAAGACCTGGATACTTTTATTTACAAAATGGCAATTAAATATAGTTTACCTATCACAGCCTTCGGAGAATGGAAATACAATATCCTAAATAGATTTATCAATGAATATCATAGAACACTTAAAACTAAGCCAAGATCCCATGTTCCTAGTTCTATCAGGGACGTTCAAGATCGATTCGTGATTACATATACGGACAAAGTGGTTTCAAATTACGCATTTACCTGCAAAACTTCTTACCTTGAAACTTTGCAGAAATCTTACATGGAACCTACTATGTATAAACCTTTACCATATAATGTTGCAGTAATGTCAAATAAGATCAAAGCATTATACAGAAGAATCGACCTTAATTTAAAATCAGTGCCTTTCCCATATCTGATCCTCATCCCAAAACTGCATAAAAAACTGTAAAATTCCGTACTGTAACAGTGGGATGTAATTCATATTTAACGTTAGCTAACAGGAAACTACTGTATATCCTTAAACCTGTATTTAAAGCTTTATTACTACAAAACTCTATTATGATAAAAAACAGCAATGAAGTCATAAAACGTCTAAAATTCTGCAATAAAGATATACAGTTTGCAAGTTATGACTTCCGTGACCTTTTTAACAACATCGACCTTTCAAAACTACATGACATACTTCTATTGGTGCACGAGGAATACAATCTCAAAAATGTAATGACTTATCGTAGGTATTTGGATCTTATCAAATTGGTTGTATACGAAAACGTGCTGTATAATGGAAAAGAATTTAATCAACAAATCAAAGGCATCCCTATGGGAGGGGGTTGCTCTTCAATCTTAGCAGACATTTATTTATCATATTTTGAAAGAGGTAATCATATATAATATGAATTACCATATTATAGATTCGTGGACGATGTGCTATTAGGACAATACTTGCATACTCCTGAATTCGATTTTAGCTTTTATCCCCAGGAACTGGAACTGATCAAGAACCTTAATACTAAAATAGACGAAGTTAATTTCCTAGACATCACCATAAGATACAAATATCTGATGTGGGCTACACATGACTTTCCTTATATAATGTAATGAATTTACTACTTTTACAGTAAAAAAAATGGGTTTTTCTTATAGTAGATACCAATATTTTTTCCAAGATATTGAATTTTCGACAATTAGTCGTCATTTTTATCCACTTGGTGAGATTTCCGTTAATTTGGTAACATTCAAAAAGTCGCCAAGTTGGCGAGATTCCGTTAAATTCATCTCCAAAATCTCGCCAAGCGTTGTGGACGAAGAAATAAATTATTCTTACAGCAGATAAATGACTATTGGCGTTCAAATACAAAAGTATTACTTAAAGTATCTTTTTTCATCAATCTATCGCATGGTATTACATATGAAAAGTGAACATGTTTCTCAATAGGAAATATTTTTAGTTTATTTTATATGACTTTTTGATAATTTTTTTGAAAAATTTCCAATAGCTCGAGAACGGATGATGTTAGCGTTCTAAAATTTATGTCAATCGTTTTCTAATGAAAAATTACATAAGAAATGTCTATTTGCGTAACTTTGTTTGTGGTTTTGATTTTTTGACAATTTTTTTAAAATTTCATTCGAAAATTTAGGGGGGTTCTGAATATTCGATTGCGCATAAAAGCAATAGGCTTCCAGTGTTTACGGATTGTGATTTTCGTACCAAATTTAGTTCGAATCGGTCCATTCGTTCGTCCGTTATCGTCTCCACAGGCTCACTGACACACACACACACACACACACACACACACACACACACATACATCACTTCAAAAATATTTTATTCGTGATCTGGGATGCTTGAAACGTGCTCCCCCCGGCGAAAACTCGAATTCGAATTTTCGACCCCGTCACAATAATTTCCTTATACATTATGTATATAAGGAAAGTAACAATATAAAAGGAATTCATACGGTATCTATATAATAAAAGGCAATGTCTGTGTGTCTGTGCGTCTGTCTGTCTTATACACTATACGTTTCGCGACCGCGCGTCGGAGAGCTACGAAATTTGGCAATCGGAGACCCTGGGGGTGGGAAGGGGACACGTGAAAACCGATTTTTAAAATTTTAATTATTTTTTTTGTTATTTAATATTTTATGCGATTTCGACCGTTTTTTGACATTTTTGCCCTTTTTTCTCCACGATCCAGACATCGTAGAAAAAAACAAATCACACCATCGGAAAGAGCAGAGAATTTCGAGTAAAAATATATAAATTTCAAATCTCAGGGACAAATTCTAATATTTTTTTCTGATTTTAAAACAAAAGTCACTTTTGACTCAAAAAAACGATTTTTGGTTTTTAAATTCTCGCATAGTAAAAAGTACTCAGAATTTCGACTAATAATTTACATTTTTAGAAAGGTCAAACATCTGGCATTCTTACAAGTCCAATCTGGTCATTAAATATTCCGTATTGCCCACAGGATCGGGATTTTAAAAGTTTCCGAATTTCAATTTCTCGGCGTTCCGCTCGGCGTGTCGCTTCGTTTCTCCCCCGCTGAAAGAGGGAAGGTGGTGGGTGGGGACGTCAAGGTGGAGGTGACGTCACGGTTCTGAATAGAGCTCCTTTGCTCTATATAAATTATTATATTTATATTTTAAATGATGGGACGATATGGATTTTTTAAATGTATATTTTAACTTTTGGATATTTTAAATGGATATTTTAAATGATGGAATAATGAAACAATGGAATGAGGATGATGGAATTAAGCATATGGTCATTTTAAATTGCAAATTAGCGCGCGGGAAGTTAGCGGTAGGCCCGGGTTCGATACCCGCCACTGCCAAAACTGCCGCCGTGTTTACGTGGAATACGATCACGTTAAATATGTGGGTCCGTAAGTTCTTTCGAGAGGTTGGTGGTAAGGAAAGGAGGATACGGCCCCTGTGGATGCCTCCCCCACTGGGTTCCCGTCTAAATTGGATGAATATATAGAAAGTTATGGAGATTGTCGCGGAGGGCGCGGCAGCCCAGTGGTTAGCGCGCGGGAATTGCACTCAGTAGGTCCGGGTTCGATTCCCGCCACTGCCAAAACTTACGCCACGTTCACGCAGAGTACGATCACGTTAAACATGTGGGTTCGTGAGTCCTTCTGAGAGGTTGGTGGCAGGGGAAGGAGGGTACGGCCTAAATTGGGTGAATAAAAAGAAAGTTATGGAGATTGTCGCGGAGGGCGAAGTAGCCCAGTGGTTAGCGCGCGGGAATTGCACGCGGTAGGCCCGGGTTCGATTTCCAAAATTGCCGCCGTGTTCACGCGGAGTACGATCACGCGGAATAAACATGTGTGTCTGTAAGTCCTTTCGAGAGGTTGGTGGTTGGGGAAGGAGGGTACGGTCCCCGTGGGTGCCTCTCCCACTGGGTTCCGGTCTAAATTCGGTGAATAAAAAGAAAGTTATGGAAAATGTCGCGGAGGCCGAAGTACACCAGTGGTAAGCGCGCGGGAATTTCACTGGGTAGGCCCGGGTTCGATTCCCGCCACTGCCAAAACTGCAGCCGCGTTCACGCGGAGTACAATCCCGTTAAACATGTGGGATCGTAAGTCCTTCCGAAAGGTAGGTGGTAGGGGAAGGAGGGTACGGTCCCTGTGTATGCTTTCCCCAATGAGTTCCGGTCTAAATTGGGTGGCATTTCCTGGCCGTCCAAAGAGTTAACTTACACCTTAGGTCGTAAGGTCACTGGTAGGTCGCGCCAGCGAGTGTGCCACGGTTAGAATTTGCCACGGTCAGATTTTTCAAGAGTAGCGAACAGGCTGGTCGCCAAAGGCGGTTAGTCTTAAATAATAAAAGGCAATGTCTGTGTGTGTGTCTGTGTGTCTGTCTGTCTTATACACTATACGTTTCGCGACCGCGCGTCGGAGAGCTATGAAATTTGGCAATCGGAGACCCTGGGGGGTGGGAAGGGGACACGTGAAAACCGATTTTTAAAATTTTAATTATTTTTTTTGTTATTTAATGTTTTATGCGATTTCGACCGTTTTTTGACCTTTTTGCTCTTTTTTCTCCACGATCCAGACATTGTAGAAAAACACAAATTACACCATCGGAAAGAGCAGAGAATTTTGAGTAAAAATATATCAATTTCAAATCTCAGGGACAAATTCTAATATTTTTTTATGATTTTAAAACAAAAGTCACTTTTGGCTCAAAAAAACGATTTTTGGTTTTTAAATTCTCGCATAGTAAAAAGTACTCATAATTTCGACTCATAATTTACATTTTTAGAAAGGTCAAACATCTGGCATTCTTACAAGTCCAATCTGGTCAGGAAATATTCCGTATTGCCCACAGGATCGGGATTTTAAAAGTTTCCGAATTTCAATTTCTCAGCGTTCCGCTCGGCGTGCCGCTTCTTAACCGGCGTTTCTCCCCCGCAGAAGGAGGGGAGGTGGTGGGTGGGGACGTCAAGGTGGAGGTGACGTCACGGTTCTGAATAGAGCTCCTTTACTCCATATAAATTATTATATATATATTTTAAATGATGGAACGATATGGATTTTTTAAATGTATAGTTTAACTTTTGGATTTTTTTAAATGGATATTTTAATTTTATGAATATTTTAAATGATGGAACAATGAAACAATGGAATGAGGATGACGGAATTAAGCATATGGTCATTTTAAATTGCAAATTAGCGCGCGGGAAGTTAGCGGTAGGCCCGGGTTCGATTCCCGCCACTGCCAAAACTGCCGCCGTGTTTACGTGGAATACGATCACGTTAAATATGTGGGTCCGTAAGTTCTTCCGAGAGGTTGGTGGTAGGGGAAGGAGGATACGGCCCCTGTGGATGCCTCCCCCACTGGGTTCCCGTCTAAATTGGGTGAATATATAGAAAGTTATGGAGATTGTCGCGGAGGGCGCGGCAGCCCAGTGGTTAGCGCGCGGGAATTTCACTCAGTAGGCCCGGGTTCGATTCCCGCCACTGCCAAAACTTACGCTACGTTCACGCAGAGTACGATCACGTTAAACATGTGGGTTCGTGAGTCCTTCCGAGAGGTTGGTGGTAGGGGAAGGAGGGTACGGTCTAAATTGGGTGAATAAAAAGAAAGTTATGGAGATTGTCGCGGAAGGCGAAGTAGCCCAGTGGTTAGCGCGCGCGAATTGCACGCGGTAGGCCCGGGTTCGATTTCCAAAATTGCCGCCGTGTTCACGCGGAGTAAACATGTGGGTCTGTAAGTCCTTCCGAGAGGTTGGTGGTTGGGGAAGGAGGGTACGGTCCCCGTGGCTGCCTCTCCCACTGGGTTCCGGTCTAAATTCGGTGAATAAAAAGAAAGTTATGGAAAATGTCGCGGAGGGCGAAGTACCCCAGTGGTTAGCGCGCGGGAATTTCACTCGGTAGGCCCGGGTTCGATTCCCGCCACTGCCAAAACTGCAGCCATGTTCACGCGGAGTACGATCACGTTAAACATATGGGTCCGTATGTTTTTCCGAGAGGTTGGTGGTAGGGGAAGGAGGGTACGTGCCCTGTGGATGCCTCCCCCACTGGGTTCCGGTCTAAATTGGGTGGCACATCCTGGCCGTCCAACCAGTTACCTTACACCTTTATGGTAGGTCGCGCCAACGAGTTTGCCACGGTTGGAATTTGCCACGATCAGCATTTTCAAGGGTTGCGAACAGGCTGGTCGCCAAAGGCGGCTAGTTGTACAATAAAAGTGACAATTTTGATAGGAAGATTAGCCAAATCATAGAATGGAATTCAAATTTGACTAAGAATATTTTCCGTAATATCATCACAGGACACCTCAGAAGAAATCTCCACAATAATACTTTCAAAAATGATTGTATCATAAGTAACAGAAGAATCATGCAAGAAGCATATAAAAAATATTACCCGTTAAATTTTCTTAAACATCATTATAATTCCTTCTTTAAAAAAGAAGAATACTCATTTAGACAAGACATACGTAATATGACATCATAACACTGTATAACGATGTACGCATGCGTTAAAATGTTTACTTAAGAAGAGTTTTGTGCATTCCGGATTGTACGGTTGTCAGATTGACATTATAAATTTCTGCCTCTCGATATTCCCTTTCTGTCGTCGATCTAGTGCCTTCGATTTTGCACATATATCGGGGACCTGTCATTATATTGCATTGGTTTCCGTGAGCGTTGTCTAGACGTAAATGTACTTTAAACGGGAATTAGAGGTCGCCATCCCTCTCAGTTATTTATATGCAATTTATCTGGCATCCCCCCTTTACATATTTTTACTTTTTCTTAGTTATATATATATATACAGTGCAACTTCGATAAAACGAACGTCTCTAATTCGAAATCGTATATATATATATATATATATATATATATATATATATATATATATATATATACATATATATATATATATATATATATATGCTAAGGTACTTATATTTTTTTTTTACAATCTATTCAAATTTATACTGAATTTGCGCTATATTTCGTAATAGAATTTATTATATTTTAATTTTACTTTCGTCCAATGTTATTAGAGGAATTCTGCGCCTCGCAGTTTCCTGATATTTTCCTCGGCTTTCTTGTCTGTTTATATTTTTATTATACTTTTATAATGTAATAATATATATTATATTTTGTACTTCTCCATACTGGTTATTTTTAATTAATTTATTTCGTTTTAATTAGTATATTACTAATATTCTTATATTAACTAATAATTTACATTTTGGTTCTATCTAGTGCTGCCATCTATTGTTAATTCTTGCTTTTATTGCTTTTTATGATATTTGGGGGGGGAATTGTATATTTGCGTTTAGTACTAATATTGATGAATACTAGTACTAATATTGATGAATACTAATACTAATATTGATTTTCAATACTAATATTGATGAATTATTGAAGATCTTTCAACTGTACTTTTCAGTACAATCTTTATTTTATTACTTATTTGGAATGGATTTTAAGTGAATCCAGCTTCTACACTTTTGTATTATTTAATGCTTTGTGTTTTTTATACAATCTGGTTTAAAACTTATATATCTATAACATTATGTTTTCTAATATTTCGCAATTCCCTCCTGTTATTCATTAGGTTTTACATGAACCTAGTTGTTTACACTTATAAGCAATTATTTTATTTTATTTCTATTATTATTTTCTCTATGTTTTATTGTCATACTAATAATTTTGTGAATTACACTACTTATATGATTTAGTGACTGGCAACATTTTTATACTTATTATTATATAATTTGATAGAAATTGCCCGGTATTTTCAATTTATGTTGGGAATTGTTTAGACTTATATAAAATTACCTTACCAACATTGCGCTATGGATACTTTTAAATATAATAATTACACCAACAAAAATTATAATTTCAATAATTGTAAGAATAAAAATTGCAAAGCCTGCCCATATGCTTCTAAAACTCAAATTGTGAACCTTGATAGTCATCTGCCTTTCTTTAAAGTTTTAATTGCATCTATCGATTATCTTGTAATATTTGTAATCTATCATATATCGGACAAACTAGTAACCCCATTCATATATGTATGAATGTTCATAGAGTTCACGTCAAAAATATATCCTCATTAATAATTTTCCTACTTCTAGTAAAATTGAATATAAACACTTTGCTAAACAAGGTTTTGAAAATATCACAATATATATGTTGGATATAAAAACAAATACAGCAGATAGGATTTATTTTGAAAACTACTATATAAAATCAAATTGTACTTTTTTTTCATATGGTTTAAAACACATATATCTTAATGGTAATATAGTAAAAAATAATTTTGTAGATAATAAATGCTCTATTTTTAATCACCTTTTTTGTAACCCATTTTAAATAATAGTAAATCAGTCAAATTTAAAAGATTTAAACAGGGCAAGGGAAATTCCTTTCTTAAAGATCATAAAGCTGAGAAAATCTGTTTACATAATAAATTTAATAGCACTTTTCAATGGAAATTAATAAAATCCTGGTGTTTTGCTGTAAAGAAAAACATTTAAATAAAGTGTATGTAATTTTTTTTTAAATTAAATCTTGCTAATGAACATTCTAATCATATTTTCTATGCTTTGCTTATTACAAGGTCAAATTATTTTAATTTAAAACTTAATCAATATCATCTTAATAATATGTCAACTAATTCATATTGCGTAATCTCTTTGAAGCATCCCATTTATAATTATATAAATTTTGGTCATCTATTTAACAAGTTCAAGCATTTAATGCCTATTGGAGATTTGAGTGTATCAAAGACTTTTAAATACAACAAGCCTATTGGTAGATCAATATTTAATTATAATGAAATTTCACAATCTCCTTCTATAGATCAGAATTCTAAGTCAATTTTGGATAATAAATGTAATTGTAAAGTAAACGATTATGCTAAATTTCTAAATCCGGACCTGGGGCATATAGTTACAGGAGACTTGGGTATAGTTAAAAAAATTCGTTAAGAAACATTATGTCTTTTGGCACTAAATTCAGGTTACCCTCTTGTAATAATTCTTTTAAAATTTTAAAATCAATACTTCTTGATCTTGATAAATATATATATAAATTGACTTCTAAATACGCTATGCCTTTAGAGGCATTTAATATGTGTAAATTTAATTTATTAGAATCTATAATCTATTAAAAATGCTATTAGTAGTATTAAATTGTCTAGATCCATATATAATAATGATAATATTAAACCCTCCATTATTGATTTACAAAGATCTTTTGTTATCACCTATGTAGATAAAGTCTCTAATAGTTAAGCTATTATATATAAAAAATTTTATATACAATTTCTGTTAGATTATTTAAAAAATAATGGTCTTTTTAAACTTGATTTACATTCCATTAATAGTATCAAATTGAAAATTATCAATATATATAGTGATTTAAATATTAAATATAAATTTCTTATATTTCCATATATTGTGCTTATTCCAAAATTTCATAAAAATCCCATTACATTTAAAACAGTAACTAGTGGGCTGAATACTTACTTTACTACTGCGAGTAAATTGCCACTAAATTCTTAATCTAATAAATGATAGTTTACGTCAGTCTAGCAATCATTATCTTATTCTAAATAATAGTAGACAATTAAGGAATAGATTAACATCCCTTAAAAAACTAATAGGATTTCAAACTATTGATTTTAAAGATGTTTTTAATAATATCAAGATCTCAGACCGTTATGATGTAATTTTAGATTAATACAATACTTATATTACTAATCTTTCAACTCTAACGAGTTTTAAAAATCTTCCTAAACTTCTTCACATTGTTATTTTCAATAATTATATTTTTCAAGAAAATAAATTATACTTACAAGTCTCAGGAGTTCTACAGGGTGCTGCAGTAGCAGTATGTTAGCCAATTTATATCTTTTTCATTATGAACTGTCTTTTACATCTATAGATTATACATTATGCAGATATGTTGATGATCTGATTTGCTTAGTATATACATCAAATTCTGTCATAGATATAGATTTCTATCCTGACAATTTGGACTTAATTCCTAATGAAGCTACTATTAGTAAAAATATTAATTTTTGGGATTTAAATCTTATTATTGAACTTTCTAATAGAACTGTTACTAATTTATGTGATAAAAAAGACTTTTTTACCTTTAACATTAATGAAATCTTACCATTTAATTCCTGCAACTCGATTCTATTGTTTAGAAATATTATACTTAATCAGTTTTTTAGAATGTATAGATTATCTGATAAAAAAATTCCATGCTATACATATTGATAATCTAAAAATTATCAGCAATTTATATAAATATCCCACTTATTTAGTAAAAGGTATAGTTAAAAATTTAGATTAGCTTGATTTTCATGAATACTATTCATGGTATTTTATATATTAGCCTGACATCTCCATGCTCTTGTTTTGATTATATTTTATTTTTACACCCAGTTACACATTAGCCTTTATATTAGTGCCCCTCTTGATTGTATATCTCTTGTACATGTCTTTTTGCATTACAGTTATTTTTTTTTACGAATGGCAACAGTAGTTCATATATAATTCCTCTGTGAATGGCAACATTGATCACTTCTATCTAGGTTCCTGCGTTCAATAGGTTCGTGGATTTTTCAAGTTAGATTCCAGGTATCCTTTTCCCTTTTATTTTTTTTCTTTATGTATGTAGTCAAAGTAGAAATAGTTTATAGATATAATCTATATATTTCTTCTGAAATATACATTTTTGTGTTTGCTTCTACAAGATACTTGGACTTGAGAAAGAGTTTTGAAGAAGTGAACAAATCCATGATTTAGTCTTAGATGTTGTCCACGTCTATAGCGTTTGCGCTTGGATTTCGGCTGTTTTTCATTTATCGATTCCATACCTTTGATTTTTGATGATTTTTTTGGACTTGATGAATCGAAATTTGCATTTTTTTCCATTTGCTTTAAGATTTGCTCA
Organism: Amaurobius ferox; assembly: GCA_951213105.1. Taxonomy (NCBI): domain Eukaryota; kingdom Metazoa; phylum Arthropoda; class Arachnida; order Araneae; family Amaurobiidae; genus Amaurobius; species Amaurobius ferox. The sequence continues at coordinate 65,222 of CATNUR010000090.1, forward strand.
TTTACTCTTTCAATTTGTGAGCTTGCTAGAAAGTTAGGTTTTTCGAGTTACAACTTCTCACTTTTCTTTCATTGGACTATCAAACTTTATTTTATTACATATATATATATATATATATTTTACGTTGCTAATTTGTTAATATAAAAGTAAGGAAAATCTAAAATAAATTTGACAATGAAGTTACTGTATAGTTCATATGATGTGATTTTCAATTCCTAATAGCTCCGTGATCAACTGTGTTATCTATAACGAAAACAGCACATTTTAGAAATATTTGAAGATAATTTTTGATTCCATTAGAAATGTAATTATAGTCGGCCTTTGATCTCTCGAAATCTTTAAACAGTTTGATTTTTTTTATTTCCACCGCTCTGCAAATATTGCAAAATGTTTAAATTGCGGATGGTTTTAAAAAAACTGAATTTAATAATATTTGCTAATGCTTCAGATCTTGAAAATTAAAACGCATTTTCCTTCATTTAAGATAGGAAAAGGTTAACAGATTTGCGATATATTTGAAAAGTGAATATTGCTTGCTGCCAAATAGAAAAAAAGTAAATTGAAATTGAAATAAAATATTTATAATCAAAACGATAACCGAGTTTTTATTTTTAAAAAACTTATCTCAGGATGTTGCAAAAATTATTTGTGAAAAAGTAATATATTATTAAAGGATCATAAAATAAAGAAAATAGTATAGATAAGATTCAGTTTCTTCAACAAGATAAGAGTTAGTATTTCTATTAAGCAATGCACATCATCCTTGAAAATAATACAATACGACATCCTTAAATATAAGATCATAAGTCATCCTTGACTGTATCACCTTGATTATAATTAGACTTTATAACACCACACAGGACAATCCATGTTGGTAAAATGTAAGTATAGAAATATTCAATAAAAACACATAAAGGACACAAGAAATCTTTGTAAGGTAAGCATATAATTTCCCCGCAATATATTCAAAAACTGAAAAAAAATTTAATCTAATCAGCATCCCATATTTTATTAATTAAGCGATTTTTGATTTTATGTGGCAGATTTGAAATAATATATATATATATATATATATATATATATATATATATATATATATATACATATATATATATATATATATATATATATACATATATATATATATATATATATATACATATATATATATATATATATATATATATATATACATATATATATATATATATATATATATATATATATATATACATATATACATATATATATATATATATACATATATATATATACATATATATATATATATATATATATATATATACATATATATATATATATATATATATATACATATATATATATATATATATATACATATACATATATATATATATATATATATACATATATATATATATATATATACATATATATATATATATATATACATATATATATATATATATATATATATATATATATATATATATATATATATATATATACACATATATATATATATATATATATATATATATATATATATATACATAATAATAGAAGTTTGAAAATCCAATGAACGAAAAGTAAGAAGATGTAACACGATAAACCTAACTTTTTAAAAACACCCACAGAATAAAATATAATACAGCAAATCATCAATCATATGGATTAAAAATACAAAACACAAGCTATCAAGTTACAGAAAATCAACCAAATTAAAAGGTATGGAAACAAAAAACGAAAAACTTAAACTAAATTCAACTATCTAACTGGCTTACAAAACAAAAGTAAAAATCATCTAATCCTCAAGCATATGGAAAAAATAAATAAAATAAATATCGAATCAACAAGTCAATGAAAAATATATAATACAAAGGTATGGAATCGAAATAAGTATAACAAACGAAATCAAGCACAAACGCCTTACACGTGGACGAGGCTCTAAGCCTAAATCATGAATTGTTAACCTCTACAAAAATCTAATCATGTCCAAGTGTTTTGTAGAAGCAAACACAAAAATGTATGTTTCTGAAGAAATAGATAGATTAAATCTATAAACTATTTCTACTTGGACGACATACATAAAGAAGGAATAAAAAAGAAAAAATGAATACCTGGAAAAAGCACAGCGTATGTACATTCGATTCAATACAGGGATCGAGGGAACACTGATAGAAGAGACCAGTGTTGCCATTCGTAAAGAAAAAATAAAAAACCATTTACTGTTGCCATTCATAAGAATTGAAAAACTGTGAAGCGAAATGTTAAGAAAAAGTATTAATATACAAAAAGAGCTACTAAAAAGAGGGGCAAATAATAGTAATGCTGAAGTGGGAAGTGAATGTAAAAAAAAAAAAAAAAAAAAAAAAAAAAAAAAAATGGAGATGTCTGGCTAATATAAGATACTATGAATAGAATTATATGATACTATGAAAAGAATTATAAAAATCCAGCTATTTTAAATTTTTTAACAATACTATTTACTAAATAAGAGGGATATTTATATAAATGACTAGTAATTTTGAGATTATTGATATGCATAGCATGAAATTTTATATCAGATAATCTATAAATTCTAAAAAGCTGATTGAGTATAATATTTATAAACAATTGAATCGAGTTACAGGAATTAAAAGGTAAGATTTTATTAATATTAAAATTATAAAAGTCTTTTTTATCATATAAATTTGTAACAATTCTATTAGAAGGATCAATAAAAAGATTTAAATCCAAAAAATTAACATTTTTACTAATAGTAGCTTCATTAGGTATTAATTCCAAATTGTCTGGATAGTAATCTATATCTATGAGATAATTTTCTGTATGTACTAAGCAAATCAGATCATCAACATATCTGTAAAAAGTATAATCTATTGATGTAAATGACTTTTCATAATGATAAAGGTATAAATTAGCTAGCATACTGCTACTACAGCCACCCTGTGGAACTCCTGAGACTTGTAAGTATAATTTATTTCCTTGAAAAATATAATTATTGAAAATAACAAAGTGAAGAAGTTTAGGTAAATTTATAAATTTAATTTGATTTGAAAGAGTTGTAATATAAGCATTATATAGAGCTAAAATTACATCATATAGATCAGATATCTTAATATTATTAAAAAGATCTTTAAAATCAAAAGTTTGAAATCCTATTATTTTTCTAAGAGATGTTAATTTATTCTTTAATTCTTTACTATTATTTAGAATATGGTAGTTATTGCTAGTCTGGCTTAAACTATTATTTATTAGATTTAAAGAATTTAGTAATAATTTACTCGCAGTAGTAGAGTAAGTATTATGGCCACTAGTAACTGTTCTAAATTTAATAGGATTTTTATGAAATTTTGGAATAAGCACTATATAAGGAAATTTAAGATATTTAAATTTAATGTTCAAATCATTATACATATTGATAATTTTCAATTTAATACTATTGATGGTATGTAAATCAGGTTTAAAAAGACTATTATTTTTTAAATAATCTAACAGAAATTGAATATAAAATTTTTTACAGATAATAGCATAATTATTAGAGGCTTTATCAACATAGGTGATAACAAAGGATCTTTGTAAATCATTAATGGAATGTTTAATATTATCAATATTATATAAAGATCTAGACAATTTAATATCTCTAATAGCATTTTTAATAGATTCTAATATAGTAAATTTCCACATATTAAATGCCTCTAATGGCAGAGCGTATTTACAAGCTAATTTATATATATATTTATCAAGATCTAGATTAATAGATTTTAAGACTTTAAAAGAATTATTACAAGAAGTTATCCTAAATTTAGTGCCAAATGACATAATGGTTATACATATATATATATATATATATATATATATATACATATATATATATACATATATATATATATACATATATATATATATATATATACATATATATATATATATATATATATATATACACATATATATATACATACACATATATATATATATACATATATATATATATATATATATACATATATATATATATATATATATATACATATATATATATATATATATATATACATATATATATATATATATATACATATATATATATATATATATACATATATATATATATATATATACATATATATATATATATATATACATATATATATATATATATATACATATATATATACATATATATATACATATATATATATATATACATATATATATACATATATATATATATATACACATATATATATATATATACATATATATATATATACATATATATATGCATATATATATATATATATATATACATATATATATACATATATATATATATATATATATATATATATATATATATATATATATATACATATAAAAATAAGTATATCACGAACGGAACTCCTATTTAAGTAAAGGAGAAAACAGAAACCTTACAGAGGATGTGGCGCTTAGCAGCTCTGCATCCAGAGTGGCATATAAGGATATAAACAAGAAGAAAAAATAAGCGAGAACAGGAGTGACCATATGATTTGCATAGAATGGCAGGGGTGGATTGCGACACCCCTTTCCCGCTTAAAGCAGCTTTTACGACCCGGGCAACGCTCACGGCACCAATGTAACTCAATGGTCAATCTCCCACATGTGCAAAGACAGAAGCACCCGAACGGACACAAAAGCAAAGATGGAACCAAGCATGGAAGAGATACACCCTACAATCCAACTTGAAAACACAACATTTTATAAGGGAAAGTCGCACATGCGCGATAAGACTTCATGATGATAGGATCGCAGATATGAAAATATATATGATTAAGAATACTCATTTAGAATCAAACAATGCACAATTTCTTTCTTTGAAAAAGGAATAGTAATAATGTTGTAAAAAATATCTAGGGTAATTTCTTTTTAATGCATCATTTATTATTTTATTACATTCATAAATGCAGTCTTTTTTAAAAGTACTGTAGTTTCTGTTTCTTCTGAAGTACCCGACAATAATATTTCTGAATATATTTTTAGTGAGGTTTGAATTCCAATCAATAATATTATTAATTTTGATATTGTATGAATTTCTCTTGTCGTGTATGGTTGTATAAATTCCATACTGTTGGTGTTTTCTTATTGACAAGTCCAGGAAGTCTGTCGATCCATCCTCATTGATCGGGTTTTCAATTAAGTCTAATTCCCTTGGGTAGAATGCAAAATCTATGTCAGGGGTGTTTGCATAACCCCCTAATATCACATCGTCAACATAACGGAAATAAGGTATTTCCGATAATATATGGGTTCCTCTTTCATATTTGGATAGATAAATATCCGCCAATATTGATGAGCATGCACCACCCATGGGTATGCCTTTGACCTGTTTGTAGTAATGCGTACCGTCATATAGTATGTTTTCATTCAATACTAACTCAATCAAATCCAAATATCTTCTGAGAGTTATATATGGTTTTAAATTATATTCCTCATGTAATTCTTTCAAGATCATTTGTAGGTTTGTTAAATCGATGTTATTAAACAGATCCCGGAAATCGTAGCTTCTGAAGTTCAAATCTTTATGGCAAAATTTCAGTCAGTCTATCAATTCCTGTCCGTTTTTTAACATTATGGAGTTTTGCTTCTTAATATCAGTTATAACATATTGGAGTAATTTCAGAAGTTTTTTATTTGCTTGTTCCAGGTACGATCCGCATCCCACTGTTACAGTACGGAACTTGACTGGTTTTTTGTGTAACTTGGGAATAAGGATCAAGTATGGAAATTTTACTGATTTAATATCCATACCAATTCTTTTATACAGTGCTTTTATTCTATTAGTGATGATTGATTCGTTGCTAGGAATTAAGGTATACATGGCACTATCCTTATAGCATTGTGTTAAAGTATCGACATAGAATTTTTTACACGTGAATGCAAAATTCGATACGATTTTGTCGGTGTATGTCAATACGAATTCTTCATTAAAATGTTTGATTGACGACGGAAATCGAGAACCTCCTGAATCCTTGTTTCTTCTCGGGTAGAATTGGCAAAAAGCACTGTAAAAGGCATATTTCCATGCGTTAAAAGTTTGTACAGGTATACTGTGTTTGACTGCCATCTTGTATATGAAGGTTTCCAGATCGTAATTAAATTCATTATAAATATTATTAAATTCTTGTATTCGGTACTTAGTACCAAGTTGTAATAAGTTTTTGAGTTTATTATCTTTTATAAAATCTAAGTTTCCAGTAATTATATGCTTGTGGTAGGGATCACAATGTATATTTTTATGACATTGACAGGATTCAATATTAAATGAAGACACAGTTTTACATAATTTATTGTAGTTGAATAATCTTCTTCCGTTGGTTCTTACAAAGCGATAGGATATCTTAATATTTAGATTAGGCAAAGGAAGACGTTCTTCTATATTATGTAATATATGGTTGAATGGAATATTTTCGAACATTTTATTCTTAAATGTTGTGATAAAAAATTCTTTTGATTTGTTAATTTGATATTTTGGTTCAAGTGCTACGTTATATTTTGCGGCTCTGAGTTTAATTAAATCCAGAATGATGTCTATATTAGTGTTTTTATCTTCTGTATTGCAGTTATTTTCACTTAAATTGATAATAAAAATTGACATACACCGACAAAATCGTATCGAATTTTGCATTCACGTGTAAAAAATTCTATGTCGATACTTTAACACAATGCTATAAGGATAGTGCCATGTATACCTTAATTCCTAGCAACGAATCAATCATCACTAATAGAATAAAAGCACTGTATAAAAGAATTGGTATGGATATTAAATCAGTAAAATTTCCATACTTGATCCTTATTCCCAAGTTACACAAAAAAACCAGTCAAGTTCCGTACTGTAACAGTGGGATGCGGATCGTACCTGGAACAAGCAAATAAAAAACTTCTGAAATTACTCCAATATGTTATAACTGATATTAAGAAGCAAAACTCCATAATGTTAAAAAACGGACAGGAATTGATAGACCGACTGAAATTTTGCCATAAAGATTTGAACTTCAGAAGCTACGATTTCCGGGATCTGTTTAATAACATCGATTTAACAAACCTACAAATGATCTTGAAAGAATTACATGAGGAATATAATTTAAAACCATATATAACTCTCAGAAGATATTTGGATTTGATTGAGTTAGTATTGAATGAAAACATTTCTATATGTCGGTACGCATTACTACAAACAAGTCAAAGGCATACCCATGGGTGGTGCATGCTCATCAATATTGGCGGATATTTATCTATCCAAATATGAAAGAGGAACCCATATATTATCGGAAATACCTTATTTCCGTTATGTTGACGATGTGATATTAGGGGGTTATGCAAACACCCCTGACATAGATTTTGCATTCTACCCAAGGGAATTAGACTTAATTGAAAACCCGATCAATGAGGATGGATCGACAGACTTCCTGGACTTGTCAATAAGAAAACACCAACAGTATGGAATTTATACAACCATACACGACAAGAGAAATTCATACAATATCAAAATTAATAATATTATTGATTGGAATTCAAACCTCACTAAAAATATATTCAGAAATATTATTGTCGGGTACTTCAGAAGAAACAGAAACTACAGTACTTTTAAAAAAGACTGCATTTATGAATGTAATAAAATAATAAATGATGCATTAAAAAGAAATTACCCTAGATATTTTTTACAACATTATTACTATTCCTTTTTCAAAGAAAGAAATTGTGCATTGTTTGATTCTAAATGAGTATTCTTAATCATATATATTTTCATATCTGCGATCCTATCATCATGAAGTCTTATCGCGCATGTGCGACTTTCCCTTATAAAATGTTGTGTTTTCAAGCTGGATTGTAGGGTGTATCTCTTCCATGCTTGGTTCCATCTTTGCTTTTGTGTCCGTTCGGGTGCTTCTGTCTTTGCACATGTGGGAGATTGACCATTGAGTTACATTGGTGCCGTGAGCGTTGCCCGGGTCGTAAAAGCTGCTTTAAGCGGGAAAGGGGTGTCGCAATCCACCCCTGCCATTCTATGCAAATCATATGGTCACTCCTGTTCTCGCTTATTTTTTCTTCTTGTTTATATCCTTATATATATATATATATATATATATATATACATATATATATACATATATATATATATATATATATATACATATATATATACATATATATATATATATATATATATACATATATATATACATATATATATATATACATATATATATACATATATATATATATATATATATATATATATATATATATATATATATATATATATACATATATACATATATATATATATATATATATATATATATATATATACATATATATATACATATATATATATATACATATATATATACATATATATATATACATATATATATATATATATATATATACATATATATATATACATATATATATATACATATATATATATATACATATATATATACATATATATATATATATATATATATATACATAAGCGTTGCCCGGGTCGTAAAAGCTGCTTTAAGCGGGAAAGGGGTGTCGCAATCCACCCCAGCCATTGTATGCAAATCATATGGTCACTCCTGTTCTCGCTTATTTTTTCTTCTTGTTTATATCCTTGTATTCCACTCTGGATGCAGAGCTGCTATGCGCCACATCCTTTGTAAGGTTTCTGTTTTCTCCTTTACTTAAATAGGAGTTCCGTTCGTGATATACTTATTTTTATATGTATTTATCAATATGTCTACATCCAGCTGCATTGCGCGGACATAGTGCATATTTTACCACATCCAATTCAGCTTTCTACGTAAAGGCCACTTCTCGTACCACACTGGCGAAGTGTAGGTCTTCCGTGTGTCGTGGGATGGGAGTCATCCGGTGGATATTGGAGCGGTGTAATCAGGACGGTAAGAGTCATTTTGCAAATGTTTTGATATTAGTTTTGTACCTTGAGAGACAATGTATGGTGGTATATTTTAGTGTGGTATGCATTTGTGTAATCTCTGTACTTTAGTCTTTTAATTTTTTAATTATGTGGTTTTTAAGTATTTTTATCGCTTTTATTGAATCTGGTATTTTCCAATACCTATTTTAGAACGAATTCTATGAATGAATCAAAATAACTAGAAAAAAAGTATAAAATAGTGCTTAAATTTGTCATACAGCATAAAATGGGCAAGTGTGAAGGTAGTATACTTGAACGTTCTATGATGCTTTTACTGTATTTGAATGTGCATATGAAAAAACTTTTCGTTTATTTTTACTATAAAGTTCTTACTCCTCAACATGAGTTAAAAAACTGTTGATATATAATATGTATGAAGGCTTTATATAAATTTAGCGACTGGCAAATTTATTCCATGCTGAATATATGCCCGGTGACACATTATCAGGGTATATGTGTTATCGAAATACAGTTACCCTAATCTTTATATTGAAGCAAGTGATGAGCAGTGTTTATAAGCCTTGTACAATTGTCCATGATAAAGCTGTGACAAACATAAAAAATGTAAATTCTTTTGTAATAAATGACACGATCTATAATAGATCATCTTTTTTTAACGACTTTTATCAACACTACCACCATATGAAGAACTTCAAGTTCAAGAAATGCAATTCTAAGCGATGTAAGCTTTGTCCCGTAGCCAATCCACACCAAATTTCTACAAAAAAGGACAATATAAAAATCTTTTGCAAAACTTTTAATGTGGTATATTGCATATCATGCCTTGCCTGTCAGGCAAAATATATAGGACAGACGCAGAATTCCCTGAATATCCGTATAAATCTGCACCGAAGTCAAGTGGGCAAAATCCAACAGCTATCCACCAATAATAACTTAGAAGTACGACATTTTCAAGTACACCCCTTCAGCAATATTATGGTAACTATTATTGATATAGTACCAAACCTTTCTGAACGCTTGTGGTGGGAAAACACCCATATAAAGCAATATAATTCTGCATATCCATATGGTCTGAATACTTTATTATTCAAGGAAAATTGCAATAAAGAAAGATGCAGGAATAGTAAAGCATACCCTCTCTTAGACAATTCAATACCTAAGAAAACTTATAGACACCAAAGAGGAAATAAAAAGCAACAATTTAATTATATCAAAACAGAAGAAAAAATCTCAGCCTTCATAAAGACAGAAATAACAGTGAAATTCGGATGGATCAAGAATATAGCCAACAGTATCAAAATCAAATACTTACAACGTATATGGAATTTTATTATAAATTTCAATTTAAGTGAAAATAACTACAATACAGAAGATACAAACACTAATATAGACATCATTCTGGATTTAATTAAACTCAGAGCCGCAAAATATAATGTAGCACTTGAACCAAAATATCAAATAAACAAATCAAAAGAATTTTTTATCACAACATTTAAGAATAAAATGTTCGAAAATATTCCATTCAACCAAATATTACATAATATAGAAGAACGTCTTCCTTTGCCTAATCTAAATATTAAGATATCCTATCGCTTTGTAAGAACCAACGGTAGAAGATTATTCAACTACAATAAATTATGTAAAACCGTGTCTTCATTTAATATTGAATCCTGTCAATGTCATAAAAATATACATTGTGATCCCTACCACAAGCATATAATTACTGGAAACTTAGATTTTATAAAAGATAATAAACTCAAAAACTTATTACAACTTGGTACTAAGTACCGAATACAAGAATATATTGATATTTATAATGAATTTAATTACGATCTGGAAACCTTCATATACAAAATGGCTGTCAAACACAGTATACCTGTACAAACTTTTAACGCATGGAAATATGCCTTTTACAGTGCTTTTTGCCAATTCTACCCGATAAGAAACAAGGATTCTGGGAGTTCTCAATTTCCGTTTTCAATCAAACATTTTAATGAAGAATTCGTATTGACATACACCGACAAAATCGTATCGAATTTTGCATTCACGTGTAAAAAATTCTATGTCGATACTTTAACACAATGCTATAAGGATTGTGCCATGTATACATTAATTCCTAGTAACGAATCAATCATCACTAATAGAATAAAAGCACTGTATAAAAGAATTGGTATGGATATTAAATCAGTAAAATTTCCATACTTGATCCTCATTCCCAAGTTACACAAACAGCCAGTCAAGTTCCGTACTGTAACAGTGGGATGCGGATCATACCTAGAACATGCAAATAAAAAACTTCTGAAATTACTCCAATATGTTATGACTGATATTAAGAAGCAAAACTCCATAATGTTAAAAAACGGACAAGAATTGATAGACCGACTGAAATTTTGCTATAAAGATTTAAACTTCAGAAGCTACGATTTCAGGGATCTGTTTAATAACATCGATTTAACAAACCTACAAATGATCTTGAAAGAATTACATGAAGAGTATAATTTAAAACCATATATAACTCTCAGAAGATATTTGGATTTGATTGAGTTGGTTTTAAATGAAAACATACTATATGACGGTATGCATTTCTACAAACAGGTCAAAGGCATACCCATGGGTGGTGCATGCTCATCAATATTGGCAGATATTTATCTATCCAAATATGAAAGAGGAACCCATCTATTATCGGAAATACCTTATTTCCGTTATGTTGACGATGTGATATTAGGGGGTTATGCAAACACCCCTGACATAGATTTTGCATTCTACCCAAGGGAATTGGACTTAATTGAAAACCCGATCAATGAGGATGGATCGACAGACTTCCTGGATTTGTCAATAAGAAGGCACCAACAGTATGGAATTTATACAACCATACACGACAAGAGAAATTCATACAATATCAAAATTAATAATATTATTGATTGGAATTCAAACCTCACTAAAAATATATTCAGAAATATTATTATCGGGTACTTCAGAAGAAATAGAAACTACAGTACTTTTAAAAAAGACTGCATTCATGAATGTAATAAAATAATAAATGATGCATTAAAAAGAAATTACCCTAGATATTTTTTACAACATTATTACTATTCCTTTTTCAAAGAAAGAAATTGTACATTGTTTGATTCTAAATGAGAATTCTTAATCATATATATTTTCATATCTGCGATCCTATCATCTTGAAGTCTTTTCGCGCATGTGCGACTTTCCCTTATAAAATGTTGTGTTTTCATGCTGGATAGTAAGGTGTATCTCTTCCATGCTTGGTTCCATCTTTGCTCTTTTGTCCGTTCGGGTGCTTCTGTCTTTGCACATGTGGGAGATTGACCATTGAGTTACATTGGTGCCGTGAGCGTTGCCCGGGTCGTAAAAGCTGCTTTAAGCGGGAAAGGGGTGTCGCAATCCACCCCAGCCATTGTATGCAAATCATATGGTCACTCTGTTCTCGCTTATTTTTTCTTCTTGTTTATATCCTTGTATTCCACTCTG